>CAJUYH010001154.1:0-52067 GCA_910591685.1 Galerucella tenella
GAAACACAAGAAGGCCTGGTAGTGGTAGAATACGGGTAACTACCGCTCGAGATGACAGATTTATTGTACTAAATTCTCTAAGGGATCGTCATTTGACTTCAGTACAGACAAGAAATCGACTTCTGGAGGTTCGTGGTAAAAATGTAAGTAAATGTACAGTTCGCCGAAGATTACATGAGGTTGGGTTAAAAGCTTTTAGGCCAGCAACTGGGCCTACGTTACTTCCACGTCACGGGGTAGCGAGATTGCACTTTGCTCGTGAACATAGCAATTGGAATCTTATGCAATGGAGTAATATACTCTTTACCAATGAGTTCAGGTTCTCGCTACATTCACCAGACGGACGAAAACGAGTATGGAGACGAAATGGGGAACGATTCCATTCCTCAGAATGCAGTTCGTGAGCTCATTAGTGGGATGCCACGCCGTATGCAAGCAATAATTAGGGCTAGAGGAGGAAATACAAAATACTAAAGTCTATTTTATGTGTTAAATTTTGTTTTCTGTACCTCTAAAGTTTGCTGTTGTTAACATAAATTTTACTAAGTATACATGTATTTTTCCTTTATTTATGTCATTGTTTAACAAGTTTAGTTTAAGTAACATATTCTTGTCTTTTTATACCAGGATGATGTCCTTTGTTGGTAAAATATAAAAAGTGTAAACCAAAAGCCAAAATAATAAACAAATATAGCCAATTTTGAGAAAAAAATAGGGGGCCCGTTTTTTTGACCTGAGTGTATTTTTGACATTGTAACACACAATTATATTATACATACATCGGTTTTGTAAGAACTATGACAATGATAACATTAGTTCTGTCCACTCCAAAAAGAACCGTAGATTTTTCAACACCAAACATGTTTACACCGGTTGACCAATACTGTAATATTATTAAATAAAATCAATACATATCATATCCCACAACAGAAATGATCCGGTTTCACAAATAATATTTGCATCCTCAGATTTATTTCTGCAATGGAACAATAACAAAAGCTTAGCTAGTATCGCTGCTATTTTCGATGTGAGGCTGGCCAAAAATGACCGATTTATCTATACAAACCATCCAGACTGCTCCAGTATATGAAAATAACCTAAAAAAGTACAGTCAAAGTCAAATGCATACTGCTCCAGTATATGAAAATAACCTAAAAAAGTACCGTAAAAGTCAAATGAATCGCACAAGACAAATACCAAAATTCATAAAAATTCAATTAGTTCCAATGATTTATGGTAAGCCTTCGGTAAAATGTATTAGAAATACTTCAATGGTGACCTAAAAAACGTGGATCTATATGATGGGGATAGCAGATGTTTAATTAAATAATGCAGTCTCAACCTAATCCAGTTCTGCATTTCATTTGACTTTGACTGTACGTTGATTTCGGTTTCAATGTTTATAACAAATTACAATATTTGCGTGTCCAAAATATATGAAACTAACACTACCTAATGTCTTTTATGAACTAGGATTTTGTCAAATATATTCACCTGTTACTTGGCTTGCTCGTATCATCTACATTCTTGAAATTTGTGTTCTGTTGCTGAAAGTTTTTTGTGACATTCTGTATCTTCCATCATCAGAATTAACCGAAAATATAAAGAAACACGTGAAAGCACTCCAGTAAACAAGGGAATATTGTCTGTGCATACCTTCGTTAGTTGTCGCATGGATGCAATGCTAGTACCGAAATCATAGGCCACAACCAATAGTTAGCAATGAGTTTACAAAAACATGAAATAATTTGAATTTTCCAGCAGATGTATTAGTTGCAATTTGCACCAACCTATCCCTATTGCTTACTTAAATCGTTGAGTGAAAAAATGTATAGTCAAACGCACTCTTATCGTGCGGGTTCAAAGGTCACGAACCATATGTATCAAATCAAAAAACACAGAGGTTACCAAAATGTGAGATAACAAATACACCCGGAGAGAAGAAGAAGAAGATTATTTTAACTAACATGAAGATAGCTACATAGACGTACCAAGATAACTTACATCATATATTGTCACTTTGAATTGTCAAACTGACATTTAAATAAAAACTTCGCTGGTGAAAGACTTTTTAGAATCGCTGAAAACTGAATACATATTCTTCTTTTTCCCTTCAAAATTGCATAAGTCTGTCTTATTTATCTTACGGACTTTATTTTTGGAAGTTATAATTAAACGTAATAAAAAAAACATAAACTGTGTGTATGTCTTTGATGAATCGTATAACCCGCACGATAAGAGTGCCTTTGACTATACTGTCAAATTGTCAACTATACCTCTGTTTTCAACGTGTTTTTATGTTCCATTCAGTAATTATAAGAGTGAGATCGAGCAAAATCATTATATCATTATAATTATTTGACCTATTATATAATTGCCTTGGAAACCCCATATTTATATATAATCTTAGTGGTGTAGGGTGTGTTGCAGCTACTCTTCCGTTACGAATTTTTTCCACTCTTTCCTATTTTGAGCTAAGTCCTTCACTTATATCCAGCTTCTTCCTCTTTTATCCAGTAAGCCAGCTATCAGCTTATCCCAAGTTTTTCTTGGTCTGTCCCTTTTTTTTTATTTTTTTCAATTTTTGCTTACCATATTCTCCATACGTTGTGAATGTTCCCACCATTGTAGTTGTCTTTCTTCTATAAATTCTAAGGTTGATTGTATACCCAGGTCTTCTCTTATATCTATGTCTTTCAATTCATCCTTTTTTGTTACACCTCTTACTCTTCTTAAATATTTCATCTCTGTCGCCTGTATTTTACTTTTTTGTTGTCCTGTTAACACTCATGTTTCACATCCATATGTAAGTATTGGTCGATATATTGTTTTAAATACTTTTAATTTCGTTTCTTTAGATATTTCTTTTTTGTTAATAAATTTGGTATTCATGGTATAGTATAGTTTGTTAGTTTGAACTATTCTATTATTAATATCTGCTTCCTGTCTTCGTCTACTATTGTTCATCCAAGGTACTGAAAATGTTGAACTTGCTCTATTTTGTCTGTATCTATTCCTGCATTTATTATTCCTTTTTGTCGTCTCTAATGACCATAACTTTTGTTTTGTTTCTGTTTATTTTCATTGCCATGTCTATCATTGCTGCATTCCACACATTTATGTTCTCTTGTAGCTCCTTTTCATTTTTCGCTATATTAATATGACAACGTCTGCAAATGCTCGTTCGCTAATGTATACCCTGCACAATTGTAAATGTCCCACACATACTTTTTTACTTAGTTTTGCGCATTTCTTGATGATCTCATCCATGTAAATAATAAATAACAAACCCCATATTTACTAGCTCCAAAATATAGAGATCATAGTCAAAAGCTTCTATTTTAAATAAAAAAAAAAACAATCAAAAGTCTCGAAATTTTTCAATCTTTGGGTTAATGTTCAACTTTGTACGGCCGCTTTTATAGGCTATTAATCTTCGAGTTAACTCTCATCGGTGGTTAACCATACAGTCCACTCTTCCTGTGGAAACATTTGATTATACAGATTGCGAAAAGTCTATTCGAGCCAAGCGATTTACACAAGTGCGACAAGAGAAATATGAGAAAAACACTTGAAAAAGGGAGAAGAATAATTGTGTTCTGCCAGCTGTTGCCAAATGTATTTATCTGTAAACCTTATATCCAATTTTTGTGGGCAATAATGTTAAATATCAATAATTGTTAATTATCGCATAATTACAGTCAAGCAGTGTCGAACATGGTTAGTACATGGATGGGTGACCATGCCAGGGAGAACCATCGTATAGAGCCCGTACATTCTGCAGCGGACTAGCATATCACAGCTCGCAGGGATTATACCAATTAGCACGAGGTATAATGTAGATATGCCGTCTTTCGGAGGAGACGTAAAACCGAGGTCCCGAGTCCATGGATGTTGGGCTAGTTAAAGAACGGTACCACTGGTTGGAACACTAGTGGGTTCGCCACCTCTCCATCATGTGATCGAGGCTGAGGCGGGGATGGCTTTCTTGCGCTTGAAACGGCTGTATGAGGAAACACCTCCACAACTTAGGAGTAGAGGAAAGTTCCCTATGTAGGGGTTGCGGCATGACTGACGAAACGTCAGTCCATGTTCTCTTAGAGTGTCCACACTGGGCTGTACTGCGCAGGCGAATTTTCGGAATCCCTGTTATGGCCCCTGAAGACACAAGCAGACATCCATTGAAAAATGTTGTGGCCTTTATTGAAGGGCTCGGCTTCATGGATGTCTAGGTAGCAGGAATGGCACAATGGGCCCGCCAGTGGCCTCAGTGCCGGAACCTTGGCTTGAGTTGTCCAGGACAAGGCTCGCCTGCACATTTAGTAGTAGTAGTAGTAGTAGTAGGTTCGCAAAAATTTCCGGCTAGGGGTAGAGTGCTCCCGGCGTCGGTGATTAGCCTCAGTCGCAGAAATAGACCGACGTTAAATAACAGAATGAAAAAAATAATTGTTGAATCGAAAGCAGTATATAGATTTTAATTTATACAGATTGTAATTGGTCCATTTATTTTCTTGAACTATATTATTTTATTCTTATCTGTGTTGATCTCACTTATTTTTCAAAAGTCAATAATATTACCTATCTCGAGTTTCTCCCAATAAATACGGCGTATTCCGTATTGAAAGTTAAATGCAAAATAAGATGATTATTCCTTAGAAAGTACCAAACATTTTAAACTGGCAACGCTGCTTTCACATCAGATTGGTAGCTGGAATTGAAAACACGCCCAACGCTGACTGCGAACAATTATTCTTCTCTCTCTATTTCAAGTAGTTTTTCTAATATTTTCCTTGTCGTACTTGTGTAAATCGTATGGCTTGAATAGACTTTTCGCGATCTGTATAATAAGTCCATGTTATCTGAAAATAAAGTTTAATAGCAATCAGACATTATTTTTTATCGTGATTCTACGTGCTGGTTCAGACTAGTTCAGTTAAATTATTGTTTCATGAATCATTCTCACTTTTCGAACTTTAGGTGAGGGTTAGGCTACCTAGGGCAATTAGGGATCACTTCACTAATCCAGCAAACGAAAACAGATCCCTAAGTTTAGGGTATCCTTAGTGCTAGGGCTGATCGAAAGTGGTTGGTGTAAATGGGCATAAATAATCATAAAAAACAAGTGGTTGCGTTTGAAAGGTTTATTTAAATTAGAATTACAAGATTTACAAATTACATTATAAAAAATTATCAATAAAACTGTCCCAACGAAGACATACAAGATTAACAAGGTAAGCAAGGTACATTACATGACGATTTACTTTATTAGCGCACTGTACAATTTTCATTAAACATTAAAATTTTACCATGCAGTAATTACAAACACCGTCACTGACTTTAACACTTATTATCCACTTCGGCCTAACTTAATGTCAATCGTTAGGCGATAATGAGGCGAAATTGAATACGAGGATTCCCGGCGGATTTAAACACCCCACTTATGCTATAAACGAGTACGATGAGACTGGAAATAGAGATAACACAACACAGATTTTATTGTAAATGTTACATTTGTTTATTGCTTTCGATTATTCTCTGTGTTTATTATATCCGATAACTCTTTACAGTATTGAATGTAAATGGTTTATTTTATTAGAAACATTGGATCGATTATAAGAAGAATCAGTTGAAATGTCAATTTGTTGAAGAAAATAAATTATACCTCGATCTATTAAAAAATAATACATAATAATAGGTACTAAATAATTTCATGTTAAAGCCATCCAAAATAGGGATGACTTAATCTTGAATCTAAGCATTAACCTGAGCTCGAATACTAAATTATTCTAAAGAAGCTTGGATAGATGTGACGATGACAAATTCAGTTGACGGTTAAACGACCGGACAATCCAGACACTGAATTCGATTAACTGCTTGCCTCCTTCTGGGAGGCAGATACTAAAACTTGAAATACCTTATCAGAAGTAAGCTTAATTACGGAGCTATATTTAAGACTCAGTTTCCTAGGCACAACAGAAATAACTACAGAATCCGCAACCTACTGAACCAGATTCAAAAAAGTGACTTCCCCAAAAATGCCACTGGATCTAATATACACGAATATTAGATGCTAGGTTAGGTTAGGTTAGGCGTGTGGTGAGTGGGTCTATAAGGCCCTCCACTGCGACTCGCAAGAGTCTATTGTGGTACACACGTATTCAGATTTCACCAAACAAATTCAGCTTCTTAACAAAGCCGATTAGTTTATTTGGTGAATGATATTTCAAGTCCTAGGGCGAGAGAGAGACCTTGCCAAACATTGGATACCTGATTTGAGCCGCGGCGGGGCAGACATAAATAATATGCTCTGCTGTTTCATCATCTTCCAGACAAAGACGGCAAGTCGGATCTTCCGACAGTCCAAGTATTAGCGATTCAGATGACAGTGGCCTGTTAGACAACGTAGGTCATGCCTGCCCAAACATTTGTTTGGAGACATTCTTCGAATGATGTATAAAGGACTTTGAATGAACAAATCCTGGTAAATTATGCCAGAAGTCTAAAGCTCTTCTTGCTGTCCAGGTATTTAGTGTTTGTTTAGCAGAACTTGCCAATTGTAGGTTCTGGTCCGATATAAACACGTGCGGCACCCTCCCTTGCAACAGAGTCTACCTTCTCGTTTCCTTCCATGCCAGAGTCGCCAGGGATCCAGACCAGCAATACTTTATTGAATTCTCCTATCGAGGAGAGTCTTTTTTTACAGTCTAAAACCAATTTCGATGTTACACGGTGAGAGCTTTCTAAGCCGATTGACTGCCCGAGAAAATTTTTATTGTTCTATGTATGAGATTGGCTTCCTCCAATCTCTTCACACATGAAACAATGGCGTAAATTTCCGCCTGAAATACGGTTGCATATGATCTTGGAGAGGTTGAAATTTCTGTCCTTGGTGTCCGCCCGTATACACCTGCTACCAGAGCCTGAGATTAGATGCTATGCTATGGATTGAAAGTTATTTTTTTAAACATTAAAAACGATAACAATATTCCTTTGGACCTCCACGCTCACCATTAAAATTTTCAAGATATAGGTAACCAACCATCCATTACAATTACAATATCACTTGTAGACTGGTTTCGGCGTATTTGCGCCTTAAGCCGGCTAGTCACTATTCGTTGATGCGATTCGTTAATGCGTTTCGTCGGTTCACTTCGTTAATTCGTGCTTCGAAGGAAGCGACGCATTACATCCTACTCATTGTGCGTTGATTCACTTCGCTTCGATGATGCATGAAACTTCGTTCCATTGTGCGAAGTGTGATCACAAGCTTCCATTTATAAAAATGAATTCGGAAGAAGAAGACCTACTTCTGCTTGCTGCAGCTCAAGCTTATTATAAAGTCATTTTAAATAAAAAAAAGAGAGAAAACGAAGATGGTGGACCCAGTCTTTATATAAAAGCAGATCTCGGTAAGCATTGCAGTTAAAATGCAAATTTTTACAAACTGTTTTATGTATTTTACCCATTTAAGGTACAACTGTACTACCATGATCGTCGATATGCTTAAGGAGCTGTCAGGCAAATTTCATAACTTTTGCAGGATCAGTTATGAAGACTTTGAGTTCTGTTGAATAAAATTGGTCCCCAAATATAGAAAAAGGACACAAAACTCAGGTTATCCATACCTGCAAAAGAAAGACTAGCTGTTACGTTGAGGTTTTTACGAATGATTCGCGTGGAGACCGAATGGGTCAACTATCAACTTCGTCGCTCCGTCGACTTCGTCGCATCGTTCAATTTTTCCTTTGATGATTCGTCCAAATACCGACATCAAGGCGAAGCGCACAACGAATTACATCGGCGAAGCGAGTCATACTCACTAAGCAAAAATTCGTGAAGTACTGCGACGAAACGACGCATTAACGAATAGTGAGCTTTATCATGGTAGATATCATCCGTCCAGAAGCTCTGAGTGCATAATTCTGGACTGGAGACAATGCTACAGTCACATCAATACATTATCCTCAGTAAAGGAGATGTTACGAATTAGATTTTGTTCTTTGAAAAGAAATTTTCTAATTTGTAAGGCATTATAATAGTATTAAGCACGATACACTTACCACGGTATGTTCTTGCGCATGTAGCTGACAACATGTGACGTCATGTGGGAATCTCAATCGGTAATGTACAATGCTATATATATGGGAAATACTCTGTTTGTGTTTAATTTTCATGCATATTTCCACTTTATGAATGATTATTTCAATGCGACATGGTTTTTCAGATATAATATTAGATATTTACGTAATTAGTTATGAAAAGAGCGATATTGTTCAACAAGCGTAATATTTGCCAAAACGAGCGCTAGCGAGCTCTGCAAATTATGCGTATTGAACAATTAAGCTCTCTTCATAACGTGTTTACGTACAACGTTTTATCTAATTCCGCGCTTTCATAATATTCAATAAAATCTTCAATTACAATGATAATATTGAGGTGGAATCAAATGGTATTAGAAGTATTGTTACTATGATGTATTCACCCAGAAAATTGACTTACTTTAAATAACTGTGTCCTGAATAATGTTTTCAATGTTTATAAATATCAAAATACTATTGAATTAAAATAATGGGTTAATTGTACAGTTTAAATAATGAAATAATTGTCAGTTTTGACAGTACCTACCTAATTAATAAATTATTCTTTGAAACTCATGTGGTATTTCTATGTTGAAACATAAACAGTTACGTAAAGTTTTTACATAACTACTTTTCATAACTGATATATGAAGGTTATGAAAAATGTGACGTTACCTAACGTCAAGGAGTGACGTAAAGTGTCACATTTGATAGCGGAATTAGATAAAAAATATTACTTTATTATCAGTAACTTAGTTATCTTTTTTTGGTAAGTACAATGATGCTGGGAGTTAACAATGTACAAAACGTGTAGAAATATGTAGGTAATATATATTTTTTACATTCTAAAAAGATTTGAAACAGAAATATTTATTATATTATAAATATTTTTATATTTCATATTTCTACCATTATATTTTATTTATTATACAAGACTTAACAAAGGTGTCACTGGGATACGAAACGAGCCAAAGGCGAGTTTCGTATGGTTAATGCGAGTGTATTAATAACCATTACATGAAACTTGCATACACTATTTTTTCTACGAAAAAGAAATTTGATTTGAAAAAAAATATTTAAAAAAATGCACAAACCGGGTCTCGAACACGGCATTTACAGATCTAAAACAAACAAACGGCGCCTTTGCTCACTGTGCTACGGGACCACATTATTGAACTAATATAAAACGTATGTGAGATATGTTACTGTTAAGCCGCGTCCACATTATGTCGAATGGTGTCGATCGACCTTGTCGATTGACAAATCTCATTCGACATGTTCGACTTTCAACTCGTCCACATCGTCAGTATATGTGGACGTGTTGACCGACATACATCGCCGACATTAAAACTGAAAATACTTTGAATTCGTTTTTCATCATTACAATTTTCAATTGTGAGTGATGAAGAAGATGCTGTAGTGGCAGCTGCTACTGCAATTATCATTGTAGTTGTTGGAAACCAGCAACAGCGTTTTCGTCGCTCTCGAAGATTTTGGGTACGACCCAGCCTCGTCAATGGTAGGAAAAAATATCATTCAAAGGAATTTATGAAGGATTTACTGCTAGATGAGGTTGATGAGTTAAGCCTGGAATACAGATGCGACGCGGGCTTCAGAAACTTTTTTAGAGTGAAGAGTACCGATTTTGAAAATTGGTTAAGAATGATAGCCCCAAAAATAATTAAAAAAGATACGTAATTCAGAAAAGCTATTACCTTGACCGAGCGCCTTGCAGTAACGCTAAGATTCTTAGCATCACATCACTGGGCTACCACTTTAAGATTTCAAAGCAAGCGATCTCTAGTATCGTACCATCAGTCTGTGATGCCCTGGTAGAAGCGCTCCGAGATTTTGTCAAGGTAAGAAAAGTATAACTAAATTCATGTACTCGTATTTGAGATTTTTTATTTATTTACTGAAACTGACAATAATTTAAACTTTAAAAATATATATTATACCAAGTTCCATATAGGTCTTCTTGAGCTGTTCTTATGTTATTCTCTTCATTCCAATCCATATTGAGATACTACACAGCGCACAAAACTAACCAAAATGACTACGTTTAGGAAATGTTGAACAACATGCTTCGACACGTCCAAACTAGCCATGTCGATTCGACTTCCTTTTATCTGTACCGACTTGGTCCGGGTTTGCATTCGACACATCCACCCTGGATCGACATTGTCGATCGACCTTGTCGATCGATCGACACCATTCGACATAATGTGGACGCTGCTTTATACAAAATTAGTAATAAATTATTGTAAGCAAAAATTAATAAGTTAAAATATGTAATTACCTTGGTCATCAAGTATTTTTGGTCTGGTGCTCGACATTTCTTTTAAAAACTAACGTAACAGATTCAAACTTTCATAAATCACACGAATCTCTTAGAAACTGTCAAAACATTCTTCTGAAAATATTGGGTCTGCCTACTTGGTTATTTAAAAATCTAAATTTCTATTGGTCAATTTTTCAGTTCCATAATAAAAACCAGTGTTATAATGAGTATCATTATGATACTGAAAATTGACATTTAATTAATAACTCATAGTAAAGGAATAGAAAAAGCTTATATTCACAATCATTTTTTGAAATTTGTAAATTTTGACATATACTTGTCCAGTTTATTCAGGCAGTTTTGAAAACTGATTTTCCTATTAATTTCCTTAATCGTTACAAAACAAAAATAGCCTTATATTATAAAAAAGTATTAAATAACACTAATAACAGTAAATTAGTGGGTAATAATATTCCAAATAAACCAATCAACTCAAGTAAAATTGAAATTAAAGCTAACAACACCTTGTATATAAAGGAGATGTCTCCCAGTGACCTGTCCACCTTCCTGAAAAGGACAGGATGGACAATGACCTAGGAGGACAACTCCTCGGGAGGATGTACAATGGGTCACATGTGGCCTAAGTGCTGTGAGCCTACACACTCACCCTCCCTACTCTACAGATACAGATACAGAACACCTTGTATTGCATGAAAACACAATGAATCGAAAGACTGGTGAGAGATGGGTGTAAATTTCTGGTTCCCGCGTGACGTAACTGCGCGGCTCGGACGCAATTTGGAGTAGAAATCAGCATACCGTGAGTAAGTGAATCGTGAGTATTAAGCTATTATCTTTGACATCTACAAATTTAACTACTTACACGGCCACTTATTTTTATAAAAGAGAGCCTGGAGCTTTGTTATCACTGAATTTACATAATTCACGATAACGGATACAAGAGGAGATCAATTAAAATTCATTAACATAATTAAATTTTCTATTTAATCGTCATTTTTTTTAAAGAAAAGCCAAAACTAAGTATAAATGAAGTAAAAAACTCGCAGTATATTTTTAATGGACCTGTCAATAGCTTTTATTTATTCGGAAGTGGCTGGTGAAAGATTCTGCGACATTTATTAATATTATATTAGTTGAAGAGCACGGTTTTAAGTTATTGCTTTGCGAATTTACTGTCAATTAAAACACACTACAAACAAAAAGAGAATGTCAGTTGTACATGTATTTAGTATAAATATAATATTTTTATTTTATGTTATGATATTGATTTTTGTCTTTTACTATTATTTGGAGAAACACTGACACAAATTCAAATTCATTAATTAGCAGTAAATAGAAAAACAGTTGGAATCAAAACTTTGCAAATGAGAAAAATTGTAATTTTTGGTTTTCCTCTCTTAGATAGATATATTTTATGAAGTGGCTTTTGGCCTATTCCACTGCGACCTTTTCAGATCTATTGTGATCCTCTAAACTCTAGATTACATTTTCCAGCCTGACTCTTTTTAAAAAGTCTATTAGCGTGGAGACTGAACCTTTCATTCAGCTCTCTGCCAATGGCTTTCCTTCGCCTAATGCAAAAAGCCGCACACTTGTCAGGCTATAGCACGGACATTTTTCCTCTCTTAAATCAATGAAATTTTTGAAAAAGCTACATATGTGTGATTGTTCCTCAAACATTTTTCTGAATTAATATAAAACGAAAGGGCATTGACGGACAAATTTATGGTTGAATTTTGTACCATGGGAAATAAATTCATAATGACCTAATATTTTAAAACAAAGTATTAAAAGGGTTCATAATATTTTGGAAAATGGAAAATTGTAATCAGTGATAGGAATTACGAAACAAACTCGTTATGTCCAGTTATTTTTTGATCGTTGTTGATTGGGGTTGGAAAAAACCTACTGCCTAAATTTTATTTTATAAATTTTCTCTATTTGTATTCTAATTCAAAGTGACAGTTTTATCAACTATATTCATTTGTTATTCATATTTACAAAGTGCATGACGCGCTTCTAATCATATATAACGAGGTCTCTTGGGAAGGGGTGGAATACGCGCATTAGTGCCAACGGTAATATCTGAAACAGTGACGTAGATTTTATTTATTATTAAAATAATATTGATTTATCTTGGGTTTCCGGTGAACGCATATTTTTGGTTTTCGATAAGCTCGCGCATGTAGGTACGTCTACGCGCTTACAGACCGTCTGGCAGCAAACCTTTCATGTGCAGATACTTATAACTTTTCCATTTATTGGACTTAGCAGGTGCATTTGTTTCAAACAGTTACTTCTAACTATGAAAACTTATTGTAAAATTATAACTGAAAAATGTCTGTAATACATTCAATAGCCTTTTTGGTGTGGGTCATCGTTTGTGAGTGATAGGAAACCGGGTTTTGGGTATGTCTTTTATTTTATTTGCTATTTTGACATACAGCTAACCTCAAATTTAATAAATAAAATCATCAGGATCGTATTCAGCTAAATTCGAAAAGACTATGAAATTAATAATGATCAGCTTCTTTTTTTAACTGAAAATATTTGAGAACCTTCAAAAAGCTGATGTTTTTCCGTGCATAAAGGCATATTTTTGTATTATTTAAATAAATAAAACAATGAAATTGATATTCACTTTTCATAAATAATAATTGACCATAAACAACAAAGTATAGACCTGACGAGAACTGTCAGTGAGATATTAGAAAAAGATGTTAGATACATTGCCACTACGAAAGGTACGTCTGTATCCTATTGTGAATGCTGTAATTTCTCCCGATTTATAAGTCGCGCTTTCGCGTAATCTAAACATCAATTAATCAAATTTTTGTGAGTCAAAGATTAGGATTATCGTTTGTAATACATTTAAACTGTTCATTATTGTGATATTTTGATTAGGATTAATCACAGACCTGTTTTTTTCCATTTCTTCCAACGTAATGAACATTAACAATCGATGACGCACACCAAGGAGGGTATTATATGAACTCTACCTGTTTCGATGAGTGCTGCAGTGGCTTACCTGGTTTATGAAATTTAAAAATATGTGCATTGAATGCTGCAAAAATGGATCGCCGCTGGTTAATTAGACTTCAATTCAAAATTATTATTAATTATAATTCACTTTAAACATTATTTATGCGTGTACAAATCTTTTTTATGTCAAATTCCTATGTAAATATGGGTAACTATTAAATAAGAAGTAATATTTCCAAAGGACCCAGTAAAGTTTCTTCATCCTGTAATATTAATAGTTTAAGCTATACAAATGGTCAATTTTTGTTTAGAATTCATTCACTTCATAATGTTTTGTTTTATCTAACAATGTTTCATTTTATTTTTATTTTGCAAGCATGTCGCATCCCGCAAAAGGTTATTAGATCTTATGTAATAAATTTATAGATTTTAAATAGTCTATGATTCGTTCATATTCACACGTTCTGGCATCTGCTTTGTCGTTGCCTTCAATTCCAATATGCGATGGTATCTCTATCCATAGAAACTTAACACTTCTAGAATTCAATTATTAGTTTTCCAATAGGATTTTGTTGGCAACTTGGCATATTTGTTCCAAACTTTTTAAGACACTGAGGGAGTCGCTAAGAATGAAGCTGTTTTAAAATGTCTGTGAGGTTACGAGTTGTAGAGCTTTGTATAATACAAAAAGTTCAGCCGAGAAGATGCCAAGGCTGGAAGGAATTCTGTTTTGGGAAATATTCCCCGAGAAAACAATAGCAGCCCCTTCCCCTGTTTCCCAATTAGATACATCAGTGTATATTTTATTGCAGTCACTGTGAGTTTGCTTCGTGTTTGTTAAAAAATATACTTTTAGTGTTGTATTAACAATAGAAATTTTAATGGTCCAGGGTGGAAGATGAACCAAGTCTAGAGGAAATATTGTATATTCGACCAGTTTTATTGTTGGTAGGGAAACCTTTTTATTAACTTAATTCTAAATACAGTCAAAATTGAAAAGTAGCTCGAATAACCATCCAACCACTTACAGGGACGGAGATACAGTACGATTGCGGCTGGTACAAGCATAAATGTTGCTATTGGTGGGAATTGACGCTTTATCAGGTCTCCTAACACCTTGCATGCCTATTTTTTCAAAAAAATATAAACGTTACTTTTAAAACGACTTCAAACATCATAAAATTTGAAACTCAGCCAAAACGCGCTTTATGTCATAAAGATGGCTGCCCCATGGTGTGACGTCATTTGTTTACGTTCTTATTCGTGTATTACGCTCTGAGTTCTTGTGACCTAATTTGTTTCTGAAAGCTTTAAAAATGGATAAAACCGAAAAAAAAAACATTGTATTCCAAGTATTGCATTGTTCCAGTGTGTAAATCAACGTCTATTAAAACTCCAGACAAAATATTTGTTACTTTACCTGGTGGCGCAAGCAAAATAGTTATTTGTATACTAAGGCCGCAAAATGCTTTTTCGCGTTCCGAGAGAGAGATTATCGCCGAGGCCGCTCCGGCCGAGGCAAGATAATCTCGAGGTCGCGAAAACATTTCGCGGCCATAGTATACACAATATTTTTCGTGCAACCGTGAAAATTACATAATTTCAATAAACATTATGTCTCTTTGGAAAAGACAGTTAGTTTTTGGTTCGAAATACATTGTTATTGTCATATTTCAGAAATGTCAAATGCTTTAGTGGCGTTCAGTTTGCCGGCAGTCACTATGGGAACGGCCGTAAAAATTTTTGTCGGCCGTCACTCTGGGTAACGGCCGCAAAATATCATTCTCTGGGTAACGGCCGCAAAATATCATTCTCTGGGTAACGGCCGCAAAATATCATTTTGCGGCCTCTGTTGCGGCTGCAAAATGCTTGTTTTGCGTCCGGTTGCACGAAAATACACTTAAGAGAAGGGCATTACTTTTGTTTGTGAAGACCATTTCAATGTAAGTACCTACTTCTTTGCTGGTAATTTTTATTCTTAAATAGTTTTAAGTTATGTACCTACCTATATGTATATGAATCAACCATAAAACATAATTTTCTTACGACCACACATCGAAATATGGCTGGTATATATTATATAAATATAACATAGTTTAAATCGTACTTATGATAATGCTTTAACTCCTCTTATTTCCTCTGCATTAAAGCAGCTGTTTGACTTCATAAATTCAAGCAGCATGAATGAGTACTTAGGGCAAGTTATCAGTTTGTGCTTTTACAAAACCTTCGCTAGCCATATCTTTACTTACAAAATATGAAAGAGTCGTCACTGAACACTGAACTAGTAAATAAAATATATTCTTCCAAAAGTTTTAAAATATCCTCGGAAATATCGAATATTTATAACCACTTTCCACTTTACGTTGACTTTTAGAAATAAAAAAAAGCACACACAAACACGTAATGGTCTCACACAAACATATAAATGATATTTTTACGTCGATAAAGCAATTAATAGTTGATTAAAATACAATATAAACACACAACTACACATAACCTAATGCAATATCGGCTATATTAACATAAGTAAACACAAGAGATATGACATCACACGTATCATCGGTAGCGTTCGGAAATCCTCGGGTTGTGGTCGGAAAGTGCATTGAAATTTGAATTTTATTTTAAAATTTCGGAGTAATTTCCAATGGAAACTGGTTTATTTCCTATTATTAGTGATTTTTGATATCATATTTACTATTATAAATTAATATCCAAGCAAAATATGAAATATGCGTGTACCTACTCTATTGGGCATATTAAAAGCAGAAAAACATATTATTAATAATGAGATAAATTAGCATACAATCCACTTTAAGCTCTGGTGTGTCATTCGACACAATGTTTATTTGGTACAATTTTCCCATTCCGGGCTCTACAGTCTCTACACCTACGTCTGCTTCGGAATCGTGTGTATACCGGGTTGCCTGTATTTATCTGGGATAATTATAACGAATAATAAAAAATGCAAGTTTATGTTTACAATATATTCCAATTTGTACATAAAATAGCATAAGTATCTATAACATACAGTATGTGTTTACACATGTTCGTGGGTAATTAATCAAAGCAGAGAGCTTCTTAAAAATAGAAATAATATTGGAAGAAACTGCTCTAACAAAAATATTTTACCCCCTGCTGTAACTGGACAGGAATCTTTTATACAAAAATGCTGTACTTATATTTTTTCAAGTTTTCACAAACTATGTTGCTATTTTGCGAACGAATATAGTGTGTGTTAGCTCTACAATTGAATAATTTTGTAACAATAGTAAGAAAAATAGTACCTATCATTTCAAGTATTCTGTTATAGTCAAAAGCGCTCTTATCGTGCGGGTTCAAAGGTCACTAACCATATGTATCAAATCAGAAAACACAGAGGTTACCAAAATGTTTCGTGCACACTGGTGGACGAATTTCCACTTTTTATTTCAGATTAAGTACCATTTTTTTGCTTGAGGATGCAAAAAGCCGGAAAATTGCTTCTCATTATTCATAGTGTCACTTGGAATTGTCAAAGTCGCAAAACTGACATATTTAAATAAAAACTCAGCTGGTGGAAGACTTTTTAGAACCGCTGAATACTAAATACAAAATCCTTTTTTCCCGTCAAAATTTCATAAGCCTGTCTTAGTCATCTTAGGCCCGGTTGTACATTTGAAGCTTAAAATTGAGTTCAACTGAGCTGGGCTTAAAATATGAGCTTAGCTCAACCCTAAGCCTGTTGTACAAACATGGTTCAGTAGCAGCTCTACTAAACCTATATTTGCAAGAGTCTTTCAAACTGACACATGCGTATGAAAAAAATTGGTCACAATATGTTTGTCAAATAACCTAACTTATGTCATATTTGCTAATTATTAGTTTTACGAGAAATTTCCTCTGATATACAATCTGTCACAAAGCGAACGGTTTCTTTAGAAAGACGAAATCTTTTAATAAACTCATGATCTCTCCAACATTCAAAGTGATTCATACGCTCTCTATACACCCGAGGTCTTCTCGGGTGCTGTACGATTCCAATAAGTTCCAAAAAATCCTCATCATCGGTTAAAATATCCATAATTAACTTTGACAAACTTTTAATTTATTATTAAATTAAGTACAGGTTATGTTTGCATACAATTCATTCACATTTAAGCCATGGAACATGATAACAATTTATGTTCCGTGCTTAAGCTTACATTAAACCTGCCCTTTTGGAAGCTTTACTAAGCTTAAGGTTTAAATGAAGCTCAACCGTAAGCCAACTTTGTACAACAGCAATCTGAAGCTGAACCTGAGTTCACCCTTCAGTAAGCTACAATTGTACAACCAGCCCTTCGGATTTTATTTGGAAGTTATAATTAAACGCAATAAAAGAAAACAAAAAAATGTGAGTATGTCTTTGTTGAATCGTATGACCCGCATGATTTGACTCTATCTCCATTTGACTCTATCTCCAATTACTACAATGTTTTAGCAGCTTTTGTGGCTTTTTCTATTTGAAAAATATCTGTGCCAATGATATTATCGATGCAGTAAATGCAGTTTGGTTTGGAATATAATCACTAATCACATATGTTTGAATTCTTGTTAGCAAATCGATCGGTGAATTTACAGAAAAAAATGGGTATGACCAGGGCAATCGGTGTGATTTTTTTAAAAAGTATAATATTTTTTTATTGATACCCCGTTTTGCCTATTTAAAGTACGCATCAGCGTATCAAACGTCATAATGGACATAATAATTTATTCATTTTGTTAATTTTTTGGGACGTTTTTACATTTTCAATTTCATGGTTTGGTAGCGTTCCAGCCGTTATCAAAGTTTTTGTGAAATACTGGTCGATCGACAACTAGACAATCAAACCAAAAATTAAAACCAATTGTCTGCTGGAGATATGTAGACGACATTTTCGCGATATGGCCTTAATTTATTTTAAAGTAAATATAAATGATGGAGGAAAATCTATAAAATTTTTAGATGTTCTGATCAAAACATAAAACATCTGTATACGAAACCAAGACCCACTAATAGGTACCTAATTAAATTTTGGATCCAATCATTTTATAAGCGTAAAAAGTAGATAGTAAAAGAATTTAAAAAAAAATTAATTATTCTTGATAAGGCGATTTCGCAAAAAATTAACAAAACGGGTAATGAATATACGAGGATCATACAAAAGATAACATAATTTGAATTTCCTAAAAATCATATTCTTCTTGCTGTGCTCCCCATTTTCAGTTTTGTATCTAAATTTTAACAACAGAGTTCTACTTCAACTTTATGTCCTAGATATTGCAATTTTTATATATTGTGGGCCAATTTGTAGTGATTTCTCACTTTATAATCTCTAATTAATAAACTGTAGTATTTTATATTATTAAAAATTATAGAAATATACAAATGAAACGATTATGGCTTGATTTTCCGAAATAATTAACTAAAACAAATAATGAATACACGACAGTGGCTATCATATGAACTTTGAGAGGGTGGGTCCATGGACAAAATCGTTAACTTAAAGTGGCTTTAAAGTGAGCAGTACCTGAACACGGAAAATGAGACATTATGGCAAAAAAACGAGGGAAAATATATATGTAGTTTGGTTACGAAGTAGGTATAGTCAAATGCAGTCTTATCCTGGTCATACGATTCAACAAAGACATACTCACCGTTTTTGTTTTCTTTTATTGCGTTTAATCATAACTTCCAAATAAAATCCGTAAGATGAATAAGACAGACTTATGCAATTTTGACGGGAGAAAAAAGGATATGTATTTAGTTTTCAGCGATTCTAAAAAGTCTTTCACCAGCGAAGTTTTTATTTAAATATCAGTTTTGTGACGTTGACAATTCAAAGTGACAATATGAATATTAGGAAGCAATTTTCCGGTATTTTGCATCTTCGAGCAAAAAAAAATGGTACTTAATCTGATAGATTATTTCGAGAATAAATGTAAAAGTGGAAATTCGTTAACCAGTGTGCAGGAAACATCAACCATCATTATTTTCTCCGGGTATATTTGTAATCTCACATTTTGGTAACCTCTGTGTCTTCTGATTTGATACATATGGTTAGTGACCTTTGAACCCGCACGATAAGAGCGCTTTTGACTATACCAGCATTTCACAAATAAAAATATATATACAGGGTGCTCATTTCAGGACTTCCCACCCTAATTTTCTCGAAATTTGTGTATTTAAAAAAAATCCTGGGACACATCAACTAATATATCGAAGGGGACAACTTTTTATCATAAAGGCAACGCGCCCCCTTTCACCCCCCGCCAGGGGGAGTTGCCAACTTCAAAATATTAAATGGGAAGGAGTATCGAGTTATACCTCATTTGGAAGGTCTTTTCAATCTCTACACGTCGGTTTTCGTTTTTTTTTTAAATTGATCGATTCGTTGTCGAGATATTTAGGAAAATCTATTTGCTGCTTCGTACCATTAAAATAAAAACTGCAACTGTTTATTCTCATTCCTTTTACTTAAAAACTAAATTACAATATTGTACACAGATTTTCAATACAATAATTGCTCAAAATGTTGCCCATTGTTGGCCAAACAATGGTATAACCGCTGTTCAAATTCGTGACGCACATTTTCAATCACTTCTGTTCGAATTGCTCGACATTCTGCAGTAATTCTTTGTCGAAGGTCTTCTATATTTTGTGGCGGGGGTGTGTAAACAACTGATTTTAAATGTCCCCATAGAAAAAAATCACATGGTGGTAGATCTAAGGACCTAGCTGGACACTCTATAGGTCCTCTTCGCCCTATCCATTTACCGGAAAATACATTGTTTAACCATTGACGGACCGGAAGCACATAATGGGGGGGAGCTCCATCTTGCTGAAAATATAACTCATTTTCGTCAAGAAAGTTGTTGCCACCTCTATCCAGTTGATTTTAAATTGCTTCGGTAATTAACGGATTGATCGTATTTTCCAGCATATTCAAGTACATCTCACCATTTAGATTTCCATTTATGAACAATGGACCAATTACTTGATTTCCTAGTATACCGGCCCATATATTAATTTTTTGGGGATGCTGGGATGCGACAAATACATGGTTATTTTCATTGCTCCAATAAATGCAATTATGTTTGTTGACAAAACCATTAAATAAAACGTATACTCATCAGTGAAGCAGATATTTTTTAAAAATTCGTTATTGTTATTACTAATTGTAGTCATTTGTTCACAAAACTCAATTCTTCTGTCAAAATCGTCTTCACTTAACTCTTGACATACTTTCATTTTATAGGGATGGAATTTATTAATTTTTGTAATTTTGTAGACAGAGCCTAAGGAAATTCCAGTTGCAGCAGAAATGGTACGTAACGAAGCATTAGGATTCATACCAAAATAACCTATCACTTCAATTTGAGTGGCTTCATTCAAAACTCTTGGCTGATCATGTTTTAAATTTGCAACAGATCCTGTTTTAGTAAATTTGGCGAATAGATTTAGGACATACCTATGAGAGGTGTTCTTATCGGGGTGCCTTTCGTTAAATATTGCAGCAGTTCGTCGAGCACATTGGTTTTCGGCGCCGTAAATTAACACTATTTCAACTTTTTCAGCTAAAGTGTGAACCATTTTTCATAAATTGCTTTTTCACACAACTGGTAAGTATGGTAAACAATTCATTAGGTATCATGTCTTTTATTTTTTCTATCAAAAACATTTTTTTTCATTTTTTTATACAAAAATGTTGAAAGGAATAACAAAACCAACAATTGCAGTTTTTATTTTAATGGTACGAAGCAGCAAACAGATTTTCCTAAATATCTCGACAACGAATCGATCAATTTAAAAAAACAAAAACCGATGTGTAGAGATTAAAAAGACCTTCCAAATGAGGTATAACTCGATACCCCTTCCCATTTAAGATTTTGAAGTTGGCAACTCCCCCTGGCGGGGGGTGAAAGGGGGCGCGTTGTCTTTATGGTAAAAAGTTGTCCCCTTCGATGTATTAGTTGATGTGTCCCAGGATTTTTTTTATAACACACACATTTCGAGAAAATTAGGGTGGGAAGTCCTGAAATGAACACCCTGTATATATGCAGCCAGTTTTGATAACTTTATTCATAATAAATATAAAACAAAAGGAATCCTCAACATAATAGGCAAAAACAACATTCCCAAAATAATGAAAAACTCAAATAAACAAACTTTTTAATTTCTGAAAAACTGCGGTTGAGCTAGGGGCGGCCGTTGCCCCCGTGCCCCTTCCTATGACCGCCACTAATACAAGACAAGGAGCATACAGAAGATAGCTGGCACCTATGTTTATATATAATTATTTTATTCAATCATTAATGTTTAGTCTTTGGTTATTTTAATTCTGAAACTCGATCTAATATACCTATATTAATTACTTCGGCTCCACTAATTCTGATACTTTCTATATTTAATGATATTCTTGATTACATGAAAAGAATAAACTGTATTTGCTATTTTAAAATATTTTTGTTGCTTTTCTTTTAACCATACTGATAGATCTTCAGAATTTTATTAATTTGTTAATTGTAGTTATTATTTAACTGTATTAATTCTTAACGTTTATTATGATGAAATCAAAAAACGTGAAGAAACTACAATTTCGCTTTGAACACCGTTTCATGTCCACATATTGTTATCTATTATAATAATCTAAAAATAATTTCTACGTTTTTGTGTACCTAACACTTTTTTTCTCACCATATTTTTGAATTTTTGGAACTGACAATAGAACAGAGTCTTCGTTTACATCCATGGATAATTGTTTTTTAAGTATGTTCTTAACACTACCGGTTCTTTGTAATAGCTCCCTCTGTTGAGGAACCAATAAAAATGACGAGCTTGGCTCATTTTTTGATATATTTTTAGTTTCTTCGGACGTTAACTTTTCGCTAATGTCTTCTCTTTTTCGGTAGCATTCATCTTTATTAACATCTTCCAATACACTGCCTATGCTATAGATATCTGATATTTCTTCGATATGACTCAAGTGTTTATGGCTTGACTGTAAAGACGTGGGCTGAACAATAGGAGAAGTTGGAATTGTTGTTTTAGAATTTTCTATTTTTAAAGTTACTTTTGTTCCTGGAGGAGTATACATAAAATCAGACGGCAGTGACAATACCTAAAACGTGAAGAATACAATTAGTAGCTTGTGCTTGCACAAGTGAAACGTTTCATTGGGGGACTTCGGTCCAAGTTGCCAACCCAAAAAATTTCATATTTTTCTACCACTAAGGAAGGAGAGTTCAGATTTGTCATTCGAAATAGTAGTTTTGAAGGAGTTGACTGCATCTTCTGGGCACTGGAACCTCACATTCTTAATTTTTGGAAAAGTGGAAAAGTCGACATAACTTAATTCCAGACTGTATGGTGGATGGTCCAATAATTCGTAGTTTTTTGCTTTAAAAAATCAAGATCTTGTAGGTATACACTGTGTTATTGATAAGATGCGACATACTCTTCATAAAACTGTCAAACGCGAGCTAGATTAGATTAGATTAGATTAGAATTGGAGTGGCTCTTTGTCCTATCCCACTGCGACCTTTGCAGATCTATTGTGGTCCTCCCTATATTTAAAGCTCAATATCTAGCTTTATTATTTTCATTAGACCTAATAGCCTGGATACCGCCTCCTTTGCGTAGCTCTGCCCTCGGTTTTTCTTCTCCGAGTAAGTGAAACCGCACCCTTGATAGTCCTTCGCACTCACAGAGTATGTGCTCCGCGGTTTCGTCTTCCTGGCAGAACCTGCATATGCATATGCATATGTTTCCTCAGCCTACAATGTTCGGTCAGCATTCCCACCATCATCCTCGTCGTTTCCCGACTTTGACATAGTAGGTCGTGTAACAGTTTTCATGTTGGATACACTCCAACAACCACGCCAAATTGGCAACATCGCAAAATACATTCTCACCTTCTTCTTGTTTCAACATGGGCGAGGTT
Organism: Galerucella tenella; assembly: GCA_910591685.1. Lineage (NCBI taxonomy): Eukaryota > Metazoa > Arthropoda > Insecta > Coleoptera > Chrysomelidae > Galerucella > Galerucella tenella. Next base: position 23,307 of record CAJUYH010001154.1, read on the forward strand.
CGCACTAAAAGTGTAATCTCTTCCAATTTGTTGTAAAAGGTTATTTTAATGTGAACAAAAATTAAAGATACAGTCCACAGAAAACAGTTTCTTTATGTAGTAAAAAAAACCCTACAAAGGGCTTTTAAGGAATAATTTTGCGTGTCTTTGTCCTGGGGTTTTAAACCACCAGCGCAACGCTTGGTTGTTTATCCATTTGTGGATGCTCTCCTTACTTAGGCATTTTGCAATTCCACAGGAAGGTTCTGGCCCTATCATGACCTCCATTGCTCCCTGCTTGGCTAATTCATCGGCCATTTCATTGCTTTTTATTCCTTGGTTGCCTGGTACCCAGGCTAGGGTCACTCTATTATGACTGCCTAGTCTGTTTAGTGCCTTCCGACACTCCCACACCAGATTTGATGTTACCTTATATGAGCGTATGTATCGCCTTAAGTGCCGCTTGGCTGTCGGAGTAAATGACGATTCTTTGGTTATCGACCTCTTGTCTCATCAACTCTTTTGCACAGCATTGCACCGCCAGTACCTCTGCCTGGAAGACAGTAGCATGTTTCCCTAGGCTCAGAGAGATCGTGATCTTCTTTTGTACCCCATATATTCCGGCTCCTACTTCGGAGTCTGTTTTTGAGCCTTCAGTGTACCAGTTGAGATTCGCTGTTATAGGAGGCCCTGCTTTCCAGTCCTTTATCTCTGGAATGTAAACAGTATAGTCGTTTTTGAAACTATATTGTGGGGCAATCCGATCCGTTGGCATTCCCAGTATTGGATCTGCCTTTATTTCTTCATATAGCTTTTTGTAGACCTTACCGTGTTCTTGGCTTATCGGGGAAGGTCCCTGTAATAATCTGTGACTAACAGATCCTTGAATGAGGATATGCAGTGGTGGTAGGTTTACTATTACCTCCAGGGCCGCAGTTGGAGTCGTTTTCATGGCCCCCGTGATACTTTAAGCAGGCTTGCCTTTGAATACCACTTAGCTGCCTCTGCGCTCCAATCTGCAGTGTCCTGTGCCACCAGACAACTGATCCATAGGTTATCATTGGCGTCACAACCTGTGTATATAACCATTTGGTCATGTTGGGATTTAATCCCCAATTCTTTTCACACATTTGCCTACACCTTCCAAGAGCGATTCTGGCCTTGTGTGTGGTTTTTTCAATGTGGGAGTTCCATGTGAGCTTTTGGTCAAATATCACCCCTAGGTATTCACCTTCTTTCGCAAATGGAATTTCCACTCTGTTAATTTGCGGCTTTTGTAGACCTTGCAATTTTCTCTTTTTTGTAAACGGTACCAGTGTAGTTTTGTGGGGGTTCACTGCCAGTTCTTCCTCCCTACACCAACCACTCACTATATCGAGCACCCTTTGGGTGAGCTCTGATATTGTGTCTGGAAACCGTCCTCTTATGACGATAGCAAGATCGTCCGCATACCCCAGGCACTAAATACCCTCATCTGGAAGCCTTAATAGAAGCGTGTCTACTAGAATCGCCCACAAAAGGGGCGATAAGACGCCTCCTTGAGGACAACCCCCTTCCACCCCCGCTATGATGGTAGGCTCCCCCATCGTGGATGTGATTATCCTATTCCCTAGATTAGCTGCAAGCCACCCGCAGATGATGGGTTCGACCCCTCTTCTTTATATACACCTTGTTATAGATATTGGAGTGGCGTTATTGAATACTCCCTCTATATCCAGAAAAGTAGCTACTGCTATTTCCTTGTCGTCGATCGACTTGGACAGTAGCCTGCTTAGATCGTCCAGAGCCAAGTCTGTTGACTTACCCTGGTGATACGCATACTGACTCTCGCTTAGAGGGGGCGTTTTCAGAGCGTTGTCCTTTAAGTACCTTAAGCAGAAAGGATGTTAGGCTAATCGGTCTATATGACTGGGGCGTTTAATCAGAAATTCTACCTGCCTTCGGAAGGTAGATGACCTTCACCTTCCTCCATGTTATCGGAGTATGTTTAAAGGCTAAGCTGGCCTTGAAGATCTTACTTAGTTGTGGCACTAATACCTCTTTACCCTTCTGCTGTAGGACCGGATAGATTCCATCCTCCCCCGGTGATTTGAAAGGCTGGAATTCGTCTATGGCCCACCTTATTTTATCTGGTCTTGTAATGGCAGTGGCATGTTGCCAGTCTTTCCTACTGGGGATTAACTTGGAGATTTCTGACTACCTCCTGCCGACTTAGATCAATGGTAGCTCCTGGAAAGTGTGCTTTTGTCAGCAGCTCCAAGCTTTCTTGTGCCGTTTCTGCATAGTCTCCGTCAATTTTCTTGGGGATATTCACCTTGTCATTAGAGCTCTCATTTGCCAGAACTTTGTGGATTCTAGAGCATTCTGTGGTCTCTAGAACCCCCTCACAGAATCTTCTCCATGAGTCCCTTTTGGCCTTTCGGATCTCCTTCTTATATAGAGTGATCTCACTCCTGTTATAGGTCCCAGTTTTGGTTCAAAATGGCTTTATTAGATAGCCTTCTCTCCTCGGTTCTTAATCCCTCTAGGTAATTGTTCCACCAAACTGTTTTCCCTTTGCGTTGCCTTGTTCGTTCTGGGCAGTTTTCTCGGTAGGCATTCAAAATTGCCTTATTAACCTGGTCAACTGCTACTTCTAGGCTTTCTTTCTCTTTTATAGTGACTGTTCCCTCCTTAAGTGACTCTCTGAGGGGTTTATCGTATCCTTACCAGATCGTCTCTCTTGGATTTCTGAACTTACTCACTATTAGGGGTGGTGACTCAAGATTTTTGAGACGCGAGCTAACTCGAACTCGCTCTGGTTTAATGAAAAAATGTATAGTTATGTTTAAAAAAGTCTAACTCCATTTTCATACCACCATCGCGTTTGACAGTTTTGTACAGGAATCCCTATGTCGTATCTTATAAATAACATAGTGTATAACATCTGAAGGGATGGACTGATGGACACGCCAGGGCAGCCACTGAACTACCAAGGAGTAGGCTAAGGAAGATAGCAGGACACCTAACAGGGCACTGCTGTATGTGGGCTCGGCTTCATGGATGACTAGGTAGCAGGATTGGCACAATGGGCCCGCCAGTGGCCTCAGTGTCGGAACCTTGGCTTGAGTTGTCCAGGACAAGGCTCGCCTGCACATTTAGTAGTAGTAGTAGTAGTAGTAGTAGTAGTAGTAGTAGTAGTAGTAGTAGTAGTAGTAGTAGTAGTAGTGTATAACATTCCAATACATTTTTATGAAAAATTGAGTACCTACTTTGGCTACTTTAGCTATATACATAAGATATTCCGTACAAAAGCACTGACGTTTGCTGAATGCAGAGCTAGGCTATCAAACCTATTCCATGCAACTAACATGTATGCCCTAAGGCAGTGGAACACATACTAATCGGCAGTGTGATGTTTACAAAAGACTTAAGCTTTAGAGAGAAATGAGAAAAGAAAGAAGTGTAAGTAATAATTGATCATGTTTTATTTTATCAGAAATATAAAACCAGTAATTAATTTTTGACCATTAAATTTCTATATAGAATAAACAAGCATATTCTAGAGATAATTTTTCTAGGATTTGTCCAAAATCAATTGCAGAAGCGAAGACAACTTCCTCGTTTTTGTCGACATATGCTGCTCAAAGGAGAAAGGAAAAATAAAGTGTTAGCTTCTGTCATTTTTGACAAACAAGTGAAACAAAATGGTATTCCTGAAAATTTGTAAGAAAAGTCACGCGCTACTAATAATTAATTATTTACTTCTTAGGTTTAAAAAATTTGATTGAATTAAATTTAAATAAACCTCAAGATGTGATAAAAATGACATGTACAAAGAATTTTTATCCAAACTGTTTTGAAGTGTGCGATCATTACTGGAATTGAATGATCCATCCCGTGTTGTATGTATACTATTTTTTCTCCTACTTTACTGAAAAACCAATTATATGAATACCAAAAATAGTGCAGAAAGTAATGTTCGATTTTTGCGATTTTTGAAGTTTTCCACCATCTGTCACTGGATTAATTTGTCGTTTCACATGAATTTTAAAATTAAACTTCAGGTAAATCAATTTTCTTATAATCTCCTATTTTTTGTTTTATCCGGTAGGCGAAAAGCAGTTTTGTATCACACATTCAAGACTATCAGATTCGAGCGAGTGTAGGTAGCGTCTGCCATTGTGATACAATATACCATTATATCATAATCGCTTAGTTACAAGCTTTTGAAAAAAAATTTCGACAAAGGACCCTGCACCATTTTATAGGTAATCCTGGTTCTCGTACGATTTTCGATTTTTGTTGTAGTCTTAATGATAAGATAAGAGATCGTGTTGGGTTAAAACTGTATAGGCCCTCCGGTTTGGCGGCGGTGGCGTCTTGTAGTTGCGTCCTGAGCATAACATTTTGCCTCCTAGCACTATAAATCTCGCAATAATAGCAAATGTCTTGAATGTCGGGGGCTTATGAGGAGGTCTGCCACACTTCTGTGCCATCAGAATCACAATTTCTCCAGAGGGTGCCTCCGCAATGGTCAATTTGTTAGGTAGGTGTGTTAACAGCAAGCGGAAGCAATGAAACCGAACAAAATCATCAGCAATCACGTTATGTAGGTTAGTTGGATCCATCTAACTCCCAAAGTCCTCACGAGTGGGCCCCAAAAGACTTTTTAACATTTTCTTGATCCCACGCACCCATCTCTAGTAGTAGATACTTCATGAAAAATACGGTAGGTAGTTCGGATAGATACTGGGATAGATATTTGTCAAAAGAGCCATTACCCGTGACAGACGTCAGTCGGAACAAGCCCGACATTCGCATTCACGATATAAAGTATATTTGTGGTTCTGAGTGTGCACCAGAGCGCTACCTGAAATGGAAAATTGCTTCATTTGCAATACAAACCGCTTTGTCGGTAGGCTAGTTCTTCATGAGAATATGGTTGTGGACATTCGTATACGGAGGGGAGAGCTGATAGTTCAATAAATGAAAATGATTCAGTGGCTTTTTGTTTCAATCGACAGCTGTCTGCTTGTTATTGTCGAAACGAATACTATAGACTCCATAAAATACCCATACGTATTGGTATTAGGTAATTGAAGATCAGACAATCGATAGTAGATCTACTTGGTATATATACACAACTGAAGATGCAAGTAGGCCTTTCCGCTTATGTCAATGGAAAAAATAATAAAAATACGCAGCTTCAGGACATAGAAGACAACAAGAAAATGTCTGACAATTTCCGACTGACGTCTGACACGGGTGATGGCTCTTTTGACAAATATCTATCCCAGTATCTATCCGAACTACCGGATTTTTCATGAAGTATCTACTACTAGAGATGGGTGCGTGGGATCAAGAAATTGTAAAAAAGTCTTTCGGGGCCCACTCGTGAGGACTTTGAGAGTTAGATGGATCAAACTAACCTACATAACGTTCGGTTTCATTGCATCCGCTTGATGTTAAAAAACCGGCCTACAAGGGACCCCGCGCTTTTCTTATGACAAAGTGGCGTTCCGTCAAATGTTATAAATTTTGGATATTATGTTGTACTCGACTTCTTGACCAAAAGTGTCCATGGGGCCAATTCAATCCTATGACTAGTTTCCGATAAACAGGGTATTAAAGTTGGAAAATCCTTGTTTTTCGTAACCACGTAATTTTATTATTAACGAATAAATATGCATTTTTAATTGATAGTACCATTGATATGTTTTAGTTTATCGTGAACTTACACATAAATAGTTCAAAATGTTAACATATACAGGGTGGGACTCAATTATACAGGGACGAATTTTTGGAATTCTAAGAAATTCTTATATTGAATGAAAACAAGGTCAGAAATAAAAAGTTACTTCATATTCAATGTTCTGGCATCAAATATACTAGTTCAAGAGGTATTCAGACAGGGTGAATGGTAATTCTTAATGCAACATGAAATTAGTTTTTTATATGAAATAAATAAGTTACAACAAGTATTTTAAAAGTAGTTTTTGATGTTTAAAACGTATTGGTTACCTAGATTTTAGTACTTTTCTTAAAATACAAGGTGATTTGCACATACATCTTGTTATTAAACCGACAAAAATTAGAGAAAATACACTTTTTCTAAATCATCCTGTATTTTATAATTAGATCCGTCAAAATGTTTAATTTATTTTTTTTTGTAATAAGCTTAAAATAGTAAATGAGCTGAAAAGATTTCATAATCTTACTATGTCCAGTTTTTCAGATGTTTGGGGCCTGAGGGGAGAGCAAAATAGGGATAGTGAACGAAATTATAATCACATTTTTATTTATGGATACATACCGAACCATTGATAGAAAGATGAATAAATTACAAGTATTTAATCATCCTGTAGGCATGTACTATACTGTAAATTAATAATAATAAAAGTTCCATTTTCAAAAAAAAAGAATAATAAAAAGAAGAATAGCCTGGAGCATAGAGAAATATTCTCTATTGCCTACAGTTTTGGCATTTTGACTTTAGTTTTATGGTCTAGTTTCGATATGTCTTTTTGGTGTATTTGTTATTTCGTTCCCAGTGTCGAATTTTTATTTTATTTGTTCCTGTCTGAATGGATAGACGAGCCATAAACTTTTCCAATGAGGAAATTGAATCTCTTCTATCATTAGTGTAGTTTTCTGTTTCGTTTCACAAAGTGAAATGGTCCAGCCGATTCCTAAATATCTTTTGTCGCCTAGGCCTTCAATAATATTCATAGCATCTTCTTCATCGTCGGTTGAGAATTCCTCAAAAATATCTTGTATATCGTTTGTTAACATTGCAAAATTCAAAGAAAACAAAGTAAAAGCAATCAAATTATTCACAATATAATTAATTGAGGTTATAAATGCCAAATTGTTGACAGAACCGACAGAACAGAGCAATTATCAAATCATGAAAACCTGGTTTTTCCATAAAGTTAACTTTAATCGATACCTCTTCCAACCTCAGGACCCTGTTTCTGAAAAAATGGTCATAGTAAGATTATGAAATATTTTCAGCTTATTTACTATTTCAAGCTTATTACAAAACAAAATAAATTAAACATTTTGATAAAATACGGGGTGATTCAGAAAAAGTGTATTTTCTCTAATTTTTCTCGGTTTAATAACAAGATGTATGTGCAAATCACCCTGTATTTTAAGAAAAGTACTAATATCTAGGTAACCAATAGGTTTTAAACATCAAAAACTAATTTTAAAATACATGGTGTAACTTATTTATTTCATATAGAAAAAAACTAATTTCAGGTTGCATTAAGAATCACCCTGTATGGAATACCTCTAGAACTAGTATATTTGATGCCAGAACATTGAATATGAAGTAACTTTTTATTTCTGACCTTGTTTTCATTCAGTATAAGAATTTCTTAGAATTCCAAAAATTCGTCCCTGTATAATTGAGTCCCACCCTGTATATGTTAACATTTTGAACTATTTATGTGTAAGTTCACGATAAACTAGAACATATTAATGGTACTATGAATTAAAAATGCATATTTATTTGTTAATAATAAAATTACGTGGTAACGAAAAACAAGGATTTTTCAACTTTGATACCCTGTATATCGGAAACTAGTAATAGGATTGAATTGGTCCCATGGACACTTTTGGTCAAGGTGTCGAGTACATCACATCCAAAATTTATAACATTTGACGGAACGCCACTTTGTCATAAGAAAAGCGCGGGGTCCTTTGACCGTTGCGGAGGCACCCTCTGGAGAAATTGTGATTCTGATGGCACAGAAGTGTGGCAGACCTCGTCATGAGCCCCCGACATACAAGAGATTTGCTATTATTGCGAGATTTATAGTGCTAGGAGGCAAAATGTCCTTTCGACAAAGAACTTCATGAAACTGTTGCTAGCCAATATTACTAGTTTATTGGTTTTGACAATTATGTAAAAACATATTCTTTCTGTCACGAAATTTTTTTTTGCTCAAACAAGTACAAAATGTCTAATTTTGAATTAACCTGTACTCCTCCGGAAGTCCGCGTCGCTAAGGAGCTTATACAAAAGTTTACTTATCAAAAATGTAGAAGAAGAAAAACATTTGAACTAAATTACCTAGATGAAAGAAAGAAAGAAATTCATTGATCTTCACGAATATCTATACAATATTATGCCAGTTACATATGTAAAAATAACAAACACAACATATTTAGATACGTCAAAACACCGAAAGTTTCAAATTATTTCGCATACTTGTAACATAATTTTTTTTTATTTTTTTTTATTTCGAAAAAGGTAATCAATTTTCATCTTAAAATCTTCAAATGCCTCCTCAACCCCATAAAATGACTATTTAATCACTTGTAAGGAAAATATATACAGGGTGGTCCGTAATCAATGGGCCAAAGTGAAATGGAACATTCTTGGCCTAAGAATATTAAACTTCTTCTAATAAAATATTGTTGATAAGAAATATACAGGGTGGCAAAGTTGAAATGACAAAAATATTTTTTTTCAGTAAATTGGAAGATTTTGGATATACAAACGTGAACATTTCTTCCAATTTACTGAGAAAAAACAATTTTGTCATTTCATCTTTGCCACCCTGCATCTTTCTTATCATCAATATTTTATTGAAAGAAGTTGCGTCAGATTGTAGGCAAAGAATCTTCCATTTCACTTTGGACCATTACTTACAGAACAACTTGTATAATCAAAATTATTATCAAAATCGTCTAAAAATAATTTAGTCACCTGAGTTTTTCGGAATTTCGAATTCCTTGAGCGGGCCTCGCCGTTTTTTAGTCCCGGGCCTTGAGAGTGTTAAGTCCGACTCTGAATAATGATTAGGACTGTGTTCAAGACGACGATGCATGGATAGAGCCATATTAACTAACTCTAACCATTGTTTTCTTTAGGTATATTCAGAAATTAACAACCTCATAACCATATGTATGGTTAACCGCAAACCAAATTGATGTTTTTGTACATAGTGTAGGGATAGATGCTAAACAGAAAGTAGAAAGTAAAGTGCACATTGGAAAAATATATTTTTAATTCCCACTTATACCTACAGAGGATACTAATTATACATATTTACATTACACAGCATACACTCTATACAACTACAAACAACTAAAATCTTACTTTATACAATTGTTTCTTTTGTGATTGACATTCCTGGTCCGCCTGAAGGGCAAGATACAGTTCCCTCTCATTTCTTTCTTGCTTTTCAACAAATTCTCTTTCAAGTTGAGCATCTAAATCTTGTTCGTCTTCGAGCTGTTTGTGGGATTCTTCCAAGTGTTTCATTAAAACCTGCAAGAAGTGCACCAATATGAAATATTAATAATTTCATCAGTATAGTTATAAATATACTATCTACAGAGTAGTGAAGCAGCACGCAATTTTTGAGAAAATCGCTTCTCTTACGGGTTATTTTCATGTCATTGGCGTAACCAACTAACATCGCCAATCGTTAATTGAAAGTATAAACATTTTAACGATACCAAGTGTCTTGAAAAGCTCCAAAAATAATTCTCAAATATGTTTTATTTATACTATACATACGATAAATAAATATAAATATTTTTATTTTGTGATATCCTACAAAATGTGAAAACGTTACGCTACTGATTTGACGTCGAATGTCAATGTTACAATTGGGCGGAGTAGAATTCAATGAGACATCTGGCGGCAAAAATTGTAACTATCGCAACGAGTAAAATAATTCGTTTTGCATTGTTTTTGTACTGTATGCAAGTCAACGTAATGACCGTACATTCGTTCTTTATTTGTTTAATTTTGTGTCAGTGACAAGTTTAAAACTGTGTTTTTCTATTTAACTCAACAAATTCTTATAATAATCAGAGATATAATGGAAGAGGTTGTGTTATTCTATTTTTTGTTTTCATTGCAGATCAAAGAGAAAATAAGTCGGTATTATTGATTTAAAATATTACTCAATACAAACGTACGTTCCCTGCAACTTTTGTAGATATGACTACTTATATAAAAAAAAATAAAAACACGAAATCAGACCTAAAACTAAACATTTAATTGAACGCTTGTTGTACTTTTAATAAATATCAACCATACCTATTACTCCAAAAATGAAAATATTAGGAGTCAAAATTTAGTTTAACAACACAAAATACTAAAACACAATCAAAGAAAAAGCAAAAGTTTTACAAAACACACACTGAAAATAACTAAAACAGCAAAATAAAACTACATAAATATCAAAGGGCTTATACGGCAGCTGATTTGTTTTACTCGTTGCTAAGATGACATTGACATTTCAGAGCGCCATCTATCGAATTCTACTTTTCCCAATATAGCGCTGGTTTTGAAAAGTTCGCGCATACGACTGCAACTTCAAGTGGGTTCTTCTTACGTGAAATGGAGTTTACATCAAAGCATAAATACTTAAATCATTCAAAAGTTGAATTTTCAAATTGACAAAAACCTTTGAGAATAAAGACATTAAAAATAATTGATTCAGATGATTAGTAACATTCGAAAGGGCACGTTATAAAGTCCAAAGTCCACAAATGCTACTAGAATTATCAAAAGAAGGTGAAAAAATGGGATTGAAAATGAATAGAAACAAAACAAAAATAATGAGAGTTGGTAAACAGTGTGAAAACAGAATGATAAAAATGGGGGAATATGAATTTGAGGAAGTGGAAAAATTTAAATATCTGGTAGTCACGATCAGCAGTGATGAGGAACGAAGATCAGAAATAGACGAAAAAATAATGGCTGCTAATAGGGTATATGCCAACAAGAAACAACTACGAAGCAAATTATTAACAAGATACACTAAATTTAACATCAACAACACAACAATAAGACCTGTGATAATGTATGGAGCAGAAACGATGCCAATGACAAAAAGAGATGAAGAGCAGTTGAGGATAGTAGAACGAAAAATAATGAGAACAATTCTAGTGCCAATAAAAACTGACGACAATGGATACAGGTGAAGTATGAATCATGAAATACTGAGAGAAATGAACGGGGAAGATATAGTAAAGAGAATAAAGAGACAAAGAATAAAATGGCTTGGACATGTATGGAGAGAAGGTTAGCGCGCAATCGCTTGCTCAACGCTACAGTATGCGAACCAGGTGGTAGGAGAAGGCATGGAAGACCCAGATCTAAGTGGCTGAAGGAAGTGGAGGAGGATTTGAGAAGGATGGGAATCGTTAGATGGAAGGAAAAAACGAGGAATAGGATCCTATGGAAAAAAATAAGCGAGAAAATAATGGAATGAAAGGGATTGATCCACCCCTAGAAAGCGTTTATGAGGCGCAAAATATGTAAAATACACTTACGGCTACGACGACATTAACTAAAACAAATTGAGCCATTAACACAAAAATAACGAAGAATATTGGTGCAATAATTGGAGAAATGCAACAGTTATTAACGCAGTCATCTTTATGATCACAATATTCATCATCTAGAGTATCCTTCATTATACCGTTCCAGTTATCTCCAGTAGCCACTCTGAATAAAGTGAGAAACGCCATACCGAAGTTTTGAAAGTGTGCGTGTTCACCCAAACCTACAAATTAATGAATATGCGATAATTTAGATCAATCCAATTGATTTTACTTTGTTATTAACTGAAATTTTAATTTACCTTGACACGGAGTGACGTTACAATCCAACCTGCCAAATAACTCTACTCCCAAGGCTGCAAAAATGAAAAATAGGAGGAAAAATAGTAGCCCTAAATTCCCAACTTGTGGGAGAGCTTGCATAACTGTATCCAGAAGTGCTCGAATTCCTTTGGCCATTTTCAAGAGTTTTAAAACTCTAGCTATTCTCATTACTCTGAGAACCTGAAATAAAATAGTTTTAGTGTTTTTTCCTCATCTCTATCCTCTAATAATAGTCTAGGGAGCGAATTTTATATACGTACATCGGTTTTGCAATAGCGGGAAAAATTGTGGACATTAAAATTCAATATGTAAGTTATTTCATTAATTTTCCAATTTATTGTTATACCACTGCATGTGTACAAAAGGGGCCATTATTCGAATAATTCTCTTGACATTTATAAAATGATTTACAATGACTTACTCTGATAATTGTTGGATTAATTGGTATTATTTTTAGGTCCTGCACTATCTCTTCTATTACAATCCCCACCACTGATAATATCACAATGGCAACATCAAGAAGATTCCATTTGTCTTTTCTATACATCTTTAAACCTAAGGCAACTAACTTCATAGTACTTTCTAGAATAAATACTGCAGTGAAAAAATAATTGAAAATCCTTAGTGCGTATTCCCAGTAATCTGGCATGTGGTATCGTTCGGTTGCCATTGTTATGACATTTAAACCTATAACCAACGCTATTGCCAAATCAAAATACTTGGATGTCACAATTTTGTGAATTTCCAATCTCCACGGTGGATAATCGATGTAATATGGCAGTTCATTCATTTCTGCAACAAAAATTTTTGAATGAATAATTGTAGTTGTTAGTTATGCCGAAAATTACTCCGAAATTTACCACGAAAATTTTCTTGGAATTATTACACGGGCAATAAATCTTCCAAAAATTTTACTAGTAATTCATTCGATACGCATGTGCAGACGGGTTATTTTGTTACAGCTGATGTATGCTAGTTGTAGATTAACCTTTAAAACGTAGCAAACAATAAACACACTTTCATTAACCTAATATTATCTTATTTTTAATAAGATTTCTTTTCTCTTCAGAAATGTTGAACAAAAAAGAGCTTGTGATATTAGATTTTGCACAAATTTGTTGTTTGTTAGTTTATAAATTTCATAAAAGGCAATTAGTGAGTGTAACGTGAAACAAACCGATTATGCGGCGCTCCGCCGATTCTAGCGAAAGTTTTCGCGAGAATTTTTGTTATACTGCAAATTCATTCATTCATACGTTTGAGTTGTGCTCAACAGCCCAGGCACTGAATCTTTGTACCCTTACCCATGTTATTTACCTACTTCCTTTCCAGAAGCTTCTTATCTTCTATATATGCCACTAGTTTAACTGGAGGGATCATTAGTAGTTGTGATGGTTATATGTAATTTGCACTCCAAAGTACTTCCATCTGAGTCTTTGTAAGTTCTCACAGACGCATAGTATGTGAGTTGATGTTTCATCGTAGAGTTCACATTTTCTGCACATAGGTTCACTAACTTTGCTCATTCTGTGCAGATGCTTCCTCAGGGTTCAGTGTCCAGTCACCAGGTCGGTAAATGTCTTCAAATTTCTCATACCCAGTTTCAACAGTCTGGACGAGAGTTCCTTGTCTACCTTATTCAGTAAACTCTTAGTATGGAGGTGTCCTTGAGTTGGCGTTCCATAACTAGCCAGTTTCCGACTTCCCCTCTTATGTAATCCTTTGTGATTCCACAAAACGGTTCCGGACCTGTGAAGGCTCCTTTAGAACCTTCTTTAGCTAACTTTAGCTAACATTTAATTCCCACCGGCACCCATATTACAGACACTTTGTTGTCTTTTGCCAGCATGTTAAGGATTCTTTACAGTTATTTACCGGTTTAGACCTAGTTGTTGAATTGCTGATAGCTTTAAGCATATTTTATTGACAATAATTCACGCGGTAAATTTCAGAGTAATTTTCGGCAAAAATACAAATATTGAGTGAAAACCATATTTCAAATATCATATTCAAGTTATATTTCCTCAGTATACAACCTAACTCAGTACTCAGTACAAACGAACTCTTTTTGAAAATTGTTAACCATCAACTGCAGCATATTCTTTTAGTGACTGTTCACCGAGTGGTGAGCTATACCCTCACTATGATCACTCTTGATGGATGACTTGCTTAGTGCAAAAAACTTAAATGGAATGCTCACTTGGAAAAAGTTATCCACAGTGCCCGACTATATTTGTGGACTTTCTGAAAAAGCATACTATCCGTCGTGGAGCTAGGTGTGTTCAGGTTCTAAGTAGACCCTTTCCAGGTGTTTTAAGGGGTTGGCGGTTCATTACACTGCAATTGAAGATACTCTATTTTGCCGTCTCTTCTACATCTACGTAAAATCTACATGTACCACTGTCCACTTTGTCTGAGAGCAGTATCAATTTAAAATCACTTTGAGATCAAATTTTTTAAGCTCTGGGAGAAATTTAGTGTAGTGTTAGAAAATCCTATTAACCTTTTTGTCTGTCTTTGGCATCAGATTGCATTGGGCTATTTTTTCCATTTTCGAACCTCCACAACGATGCGGATTTTTGGGATACAACAAAATTGTTTAAGCTTCTTACTTTGCGAGACAATTTGCACACCCAACAAAGCTACTTGTTATGTCTAGTCAGCTGCTCATGGGATTGTTTGCAATTTCAAATTGATTTAGATTATTTTAGACACCGTCAGCAGTCATGGAAATCCTTTTCGACCCACCTTGTCTCAATATATTTCTTAAAATTGCGCTTATTAATAAATGCACAAAACAGACTTATAGGTACGTCATTTTGAAATGTTTCAAAATATAGTTAAATGTGAATATAATCTTACGATTTTTTTTTGAAATTTTGTATGTGCTTAGATAACAATTTACTTACTTTTTCTCCGTTTTTCCAATTGTAAAGCCCTTTTCGCAGCTTTTCTAATTTTCTCTTCTTTTTCTTGCTCTTCTCTACATCTATGGAAGTTTTCAACAACCACTCCAACGAACATATTTAAGACGAAGAAACCAACCAATAGGATAAATGCAATAAAGTACAGAAGCCGCCATTCTGAGTAGTTTACTTGAGGCTACAATCAAATAATAGAATAGAAGTTGAGCCTTAGACGGTATTAATTTTCACAAACAGCTGTTGTAAATAGCATAAAAGTAGCTTTTCCTACGATTTATACCCAAAGTAGACTTTTGCACACTCAAATCTAACCGCAAAGTTGATGTTTTCCGCGATGTGTCATAATTGACATTATTTACGCTCTAGAGCGTACTTTTCCGCTCGCCTGTTTTCATTTACAATAAATTAAAGAAAGGTAGTAAATAATAGATATATTAAAACAAAATGTGGAGCAGTCCGAATATTTTAGTTGAAATATTAATATTTGAAGATATTTCGAACGAAATTGATAAATATTCCTATATAATTTGACATCTACAATTTATACAAGTTACTGGATTTACAACGCTGCAGGTTACGCTACCAACAAATAGATGGAGGTGTATATTTTATATGTTCAATTTTATTGAAATTATAAAATAATTTAAACCTCATACATTGATATTATTTTGATTCAATACTACAGTGAAGGATTTATTTCTTAGTTCAAGATAAAAATTAATATTTACAACTTATTACAAATATAACGTTGTTAAGATTGACAATTTTCTTGATCGTTTTTGCAGATTCCTATTTTCATAGTATTGATTTATACGGACAAGTTTACGTAGTAGAAATATAACAGTCAGAAGGTAGGCAATGCATTATACACCTAGATGCAACAGTGATTGCATATTTAAGTACCTACCTACTATTTTGTGAAAATAGTAACAAAATAGTAGACTATGGAATTAATGAAACGTCATTATTTCATTTTTAGTTTATAAAAAAGTTGTCTGTTTATAAATAGCTATTTGAAAAATGGATAGTGACAGTGAATTTTCAAGCACACCTCCAGATATAGCAGATTTTGCTAAAAATATTACTCTTAATCTTCTGCCAACTAAATCCAGAGGTAAATACGAAAAACAATAATTGTTACATGTTTTCAACATCACATTCTAATAAAGTGTACTTTTCATGTTTTTTTTAATTATTTGTTTAAAAATAAGGTGATCGTAGAAAAAATCTTGTGTGCAATTCGAGCAGAAAGTGCGTTGCCGCTTTCGGCAGATTCGGCTCAAGCGGCAAAGTATCACTTTCCGCTCTTAATACACAAATAGCTATTGTATGATTTTATTTTACTTAATTTGACATTTTTGACCCATTTTTATTTATCTAATATTTGTTTTTTGGGTTGATTGTCTTATTCTCTAAATAAACTTTCCTTCCGAGTAAATAACCGTTTTTTACTTATATTTACACGAGAGCTTTTTTTTTGTCAGAGTAAACTTGACATGTATCAATAAGAATTTTGTTGCCTGGCAATTTAACGAAAAAATTACGAGTCCGTAGGACGAGTCATTTTTTCTGGCAGTTTGTGAATTACACAAAATTCGAATTATAAATGTCAAGTTTACTTCGACTCAAAAAGTGTAATTCGGTAAAACAATTTAATGAATATGTAAATCAATAAATTAAAAAATGAGCTGTGAATTAGTGAATAATAATCACAAATTGTCGCTAAATTGATGTATTTGAATTCACAGAATTGCGAGGCACATTATCATTGATGGCTTTTATAATTTCTCCACTCGAAGACTCCAAATCACGACATTTCCACAAATGAAAACTTTCCTGACAACGCAAGTTTAAGAAAAATTGACATAGCGACATCAAAAATTTGTTTAGAATGCTGGTTGTCATGCTTTCAAAAATGAGGTTCCGTTATTGTTGCTGGAAAAGTTAGGGCAAACTTTTTTAGCTGTCATAATGACAAAATCACACGGCTTATGGGATTTTTTATACATGGATTAAATTGTCTTTAAAATATTTACAAAGATAATTCATGAATTTATATTCACTTCAATAGTATTGTTTCATACAGTAATATTTTCAAATGCTTTTAATTGCATAGTTTCTTAGACTTCCTTCTTACCTGTTTATCCAGCCCAACAGCATCAAGGCCTGTATACATAATATTAACCCAGCCATCCCTTGAACTTAGAACAAACAATGACATCAACGCTTGCACCAAGTCATCAAAATTATATTTTTGATTTTTCCACTCATATCCTCTTTGTGAACAATCGTCTCTAGTTTCTATTCCAGTCAAATTTTCACCAACACAATAGTAAAATGTTCCCTTGAATAACTGAAAATAAAGTACACAAAATGATGAAATGAAACAGTTTTATAGGAATATTTTTAAATTCGGTGCAATCATAACTGAGAAAATTAATTTTTCAGATGTAAAATTTTGATGATGTCTTTATTACAAAACTTTACGTAGAATGAAAATAATAATGCCGCATAATATTTAGAATGTATTTTTTAATGTACCTACTTAACAATTAAATTAAAATTTCAAAGAAGACCACCATTCACTTCTTGACAATAACCGAGGCGATTTGGGAATTCTCGTACATTTTGTATGACCTCAAGGGTTATTTTGTTAATTTCTTCCGTTATCCTAACTTTTAAATCAGCAAAATTGTCTGGTCTATTGAAATATACTTTAAGAAATAATCAGGTATTTTCGTATCTGTTTTTGTTTTGTGATAAAGACATTATGAACATTTTACATCTTAATAATTAATTTTCTCAGTTATGATTGCATCGAATTTAAAAGAAAACTTCTGAAACAGAGGCCTAGATAGATAGATAGATAGTTTATTTCCTTTATGGAAAGGGTGAGAACAATGTAGGTATACCTAAACCTATTTACAATGATAAAATAAATATTAGTTATTCATTTATAATAAAGGCTCTAAGCTTTAGAACATTTCAAATATAGCTAGCAATTGCTTTAGCAGATTTTTTTGTGTTAATATCCAGTTAATCAGCTTTTCATACTGTAAATTGTCAATTTAAGAAAAAAAATCGACCTGTTTCGGGTTTTTTTCCACATAGTACATAATAACGATAAAATTGAATGTATTCCATACATATGGACCGCGTTGTATACGAGATACTGATTGTGATGTTCCAGTCTCAAATATTGATAATAATAAAAAGTTTGTTACCAATGCTCCTAGCGCATTCGCCAAATACTATACTAATGTTCAGACGCCAAACTTTAAATTTTAGATTCACCCGTAGTTTAAAATTAGAAGCAAATGTAAATCAACATGGAGGATCTGTCTAATAATCACTTATAATAACACAAGAGTTTTGTATTTTATCAGGTAAAGGACCCTGCACCATTTTATAGGTAATCCCGGCTCTCGTACGATTTTCGATTTTTTTTAATAAGTATGTTGTAGTCTTAATGATAACTAAGAGATCGTGATGGGTTAAAACTGTATAGGCCCTCCGGTTTGGCGGTGGTGGCGTCTTGTAGTTGCGTCCTGAGCATAACATTTTGCATCCTAGCACTATAAATCTCTGCCACACTTCTGTGCCATCAGAATCACAATTTCTCCAGAGGGTGCCTCCGCAATGGTCAATTTGTTAGGCCGGTGTTTTAATGAAGCAATGAAACCGAACAAAATCATCAACAATCACGTTATATAGATTAGTTTGATCCATCTAACTCCCAAAGTCCTCACGAGTGGGCCCCAAAAGACTTAACGTTTTCTTGATCCCACGCTCCCATCTCTAGTAGTAGATAATTCATGAAAAATCCGGTAGTTCGGATAGATACTGGGATAGATATTTGTCAAAAGAGCACAAGTGAAGATGCAAGTGGGTCGTTCCACTTATGTCAAAGGAAAAAATAATGAAAATACGCAGCGTTAGGACATAGAAGACAACAAGAGAATGTCTGACAATTTCCGACTGACGTCTGTCACGGGTGATTGCTCTTTTGACAAATATCTATCCCAGTATCTATACAAACTACCAGATTTTTCATGAATTATCTACTACTAGAGATGGGTGCGTGGGATTTAGAAAATGTTAAGTCTTTTGGGCCCACTCGTGAGGACTTTGGAAGTTAGATGGATCAAACTAACCTACATAACGTGATTGTTGATGATTTTGTTCGGTTTCATTGCATCCGCTTGATTTTAAAACACCGGCCTAACAAATTGACCATTACGGAGGCACCCTCTGGAGAAATTGTGATTCTGATGGCACAGAAGTGTGCAGACCTCCTCATGAGCCCCCGACATACAAGACATTTGTTATTATTGCGAGATTTATAGTGCTACGAGGCAAAATGTTTTGCTCAGTTCGCAACTACAAGACGTCACCACCGCCAAATCGGAGGGCCTACACAGTTTTAACCCATCACGATCTCTTAGCTATCATTAAGACTACAACATATAAAAAAAATCGAAAATCGTACGAGAGCCAGGATTACCTATAAAATGATGCAGGATCCTTTGCCTAGCAATTAGACGAGAAAATGTGTCAAAGGTGGAGCGTTTTTGGGGTGACAGTTAAGAATTTAAACAACAAAAATTCACTCGATATAAATACAAACATCGAGTGTAATTCAGCATTATAATTTAATGTATAAGATATTTAGGAGCATAATATCAATGATAACTTTGTTCATAAAATACTGAAAATAAATACATTTTTTTGAGCAATCAATTACTAAACACGAAGTTATTGAAATACATACGAGGAATACTGATGTCACTATGGGTGCCATTGTTTCTGTACTAGATATATGAAAGTTTGTTCTTTTTAAAATTGAATCGATTGAATATTGCTCGAATGATACTCATTGTCAACTTGTAAGTATGGTTTTATTGATAATAGATTGCTGTGTGCTTTCACTTAATTATTTAACTGCTTTAGCTTGATTTGAGTGATTTGTGATTTTGACACGTTTGACATCTATACCAATGGATTATGTTGAGCATTTAGTTCATTTGGAAATTTCATTAATTCCAAATCCGCACATTTTTATACCAACCTTTTTCTTCTTCCAAAAGGGATTTGGTGTAATTAATCATCATTCCAATGTTATGGAAGTGCCTCGTTTTTTCCCACCAACTTTTTAAATAAGCGTATATATACTTTGGCAAGTTTATCTGAAGCCGTGAAAGGAATGCAGTCGAAAACATTCGACATTTCCACTTTCAACTATGGAAAAACTGAAGTGTTAACTATGTAGTGATAATAATTAGAAAAGGGTCTTTTTATTAATCACAATATTAAAAATATGATTGAACGTTAATTTTATAATGTGTTTGTGTTTTCTATTAACATTATTTTTTCAATTTATGAATATTTAAAATAACACTTTTCCAAATTTGTTATGGGCTTTTTGAAGCTCTGGCAGCGTTGTACGAAAACCATAATGACCACATCCTCCGAATTACATAATTGGTGATTTGTATCGACCAGCTGACTTCTTATTGGCAAGCGCGTGCGTATGTTCTTCCCTCTCACTTCGTCATTTGACTGATATTGATTATCCAGTGGCGTTGGTATTGACAGTTACCTTTGTATTTTCAGTTTTACTTGGTAAAATAGGTACCGTACGCCACTTGTACGTTTGACAGATAGGCGCCATGTTTTTCCTCGCCTCTTACCGAATCCCCGTAGCTTCAGATAAACTTGCCAAACTATACCTACTGGGCAAATATCTTCCCCAAAACTATAAGGCGTAATTCATTTGCTTTCACATAAATTATTGTCACTTCCCAGTCTTGCTTTAGAAAATAGATGATTATATTCCATATGTGTCCAGTTCTTTTTCCACTATTTTTGATTTCGGATACAAAATAAGTGACTTTGTATTAAGTTGCTTCTCCTCCACGCTAAGCTAATTCGAATGCCAAAAATGGAAGTGCTTCCGGTTGATTTCTGGCCATTGAAAATATTTCACATTTATTATGAGCTGATTCACTGGATTTTCTCTTTTGGGATTGTCCTTGTAGGATTTGACGTTCACGGTAAAGGGGTTTTATACTATATTCAATTTTTTATAATATTGACTTTGTAGCATTCTATCTGTGGTTTTCCAAATTGTTTTAACTGCCGCTTCTTTGTGGTGTTCGCCGTCATATTTTTGCATATTAAAAAACTAATTTAGCGATATTAGATTCAATTCCTTGATGGAAATCTCTGGCTCAAATTTATATCCTCTAGCATCGAAAAAAGTAGAAAATTGTCCCCCAAATTGTCACAACGGTATTAGCAGACACACATCCTGTATTAACAATTTGACTAATTACATTGTTCGTAGACTTACCGAATCAACTCATTAATTGTTAGAGTGTTTAATAATTTGATAAGTTGTTGACAAAATCTCAAACTATTTATTTTCACTACTGACACCGCAATAATTAATTAAAAGAATAATACCTAAGTGAAAAAACCACTAGTGCATTTGTCGCTGTAAAAGTTACGCAGATAACTTTTGCCGCTGTCAAAGTAAAAAGTTGCACTGTGGCCTGTGGTATGGGATTTTTTATCTATAAATTAAATTTTCAATAAAAAACACTTGTGTGATGAAAATAATCCTAAAATATGTACCTGAACTCCCAAAATACCAAATATGATGAAAAATGTACAACAAATCAGTACAATGTTTCCTATTGGTCTAAGAGAAGATAGTAACGTTTGTACAACAAGTTTCAACCCAGGAGCTCTGTTGATAACTCTTAAAGGACGTAGTGACCTTAATAGTCGGAATACCTGAAAATAGAACAATAGTACATAAATATTAAACTCATCTGTAAGATCTTCCAAAATTAAGCAGGTATATTCGATTATATTTCACGGGCGTGGATTGGCTGAATTGTATTAGATTAGGTAAATCCTACATCTATATTTTAATCCTGGATATCACCTGGGCTTCTGAGGAAGCCTATTATCAGGACCTAGGTGTGCAATCTGATCAGGCTTTAAGTAGACCTGCTTCAGGTATTTAAGGAGATGGCGGACAATTTCCCTGGAAATACAGAATCCACTGTCCACTGTCCTATCTTAAAGATATGGTACCCGAGTGAGCAGTGTCCTGTGTGACGACTTGCTGTGATTACTTTAAGATTTCTGAAGCTCCAAGAGCAATTTAGTGTGATAAGCAAAAGGTCGTGATACATGTATTTTTTGTATGTCTTTGGCCTGGGCTACTTTTCTAGGTATTTAACACAACTTACCCTTAATATTCCAAATATTCTAGAAGTCGTATCGTTTATTAAGAACATTATAATATCCACAACCGAAATTATCACTAATGAACCATCCATTATATTCCAACCAGATGTGAAGTATGCATTGGTTCCATAACACATACCACTCGCAACAACCTGAAATCCGTGTAGCTTTAGAGGTTTGTCAAACTATAAGTCTAAGCTGAAGAAAAATTGTTAAGAACCCCCCAATAGACTGCCAAGAGACAACACATTTTTGTAGGAACTCACCTTAATAAACATTTCTGTTGCGAACACAATAGAAAATATATAGTTAGAAGATTGTAAAAATATTTTTTCCGGGCTATCTGGTGGAATGTTTGGTCTTTCCATTGCCAGAGTAATACAATTTTGAGCTATAAATATTAATACCAAATTATCAAACCAACTTTGCTTGACGATCCAGCAACAGCATGTTCTAAACCTGGAAAAAATAAGTGTTCACTAGATGAGCTCTGTACTTAATATTAAGCTTAATATTAAATATTATTTTTTATTCATGATTGCCTAAGCTGAAATAGTTTATTTAATGGATAGATGTAGGCAAGGAAATGTATTAAGCTAACTTGTCAACATTGTAGCTGTAATTAATAGAATATCCAGAAGGCATTGAATATCGGAGGAAAGCTTATATCGTAAAATAATATATAGTAAGCAAAAATAGCTTCACAAGCTATTTCTATTTGTTAGTTACTCACCTGTTGTCTGGAGCGAATAAATACAAAGAGTGATTTTCCTTGTTTCTAAGACATCCCGAGGAATCTATTAACGAACTAATCTCATTCATAACTCTCCTCTTAATCCCCGTTTCTATATTTATTTGAGGTAATATACTGTCGCTTGATTTGTTTATTAATTTGATCGTATTTGTATTATTCTTCTTGGTGCTGACGTTACTGGTCTTACTGAATTTTGTTACTGGTGTCGGTGATTTTTTAAAACAGTTTTTTCTTCTCAAGTGTGCTGGAATGGGACTCTACAAAGTAACAAAAATATTTGATAAAAGCGATGACCTGATAGGCAAAGCATATTAGTCGTATTGGTCTAGTTATATGGATGGCTATCGACCTCTCTCCGTCAACTTTGAAATACTCACTTGTCCTTTAACACTCTGCTGAAGATGATATCTTCCATTATTTAATGGGATTTGTTCTGCTGTTGGTTCAGATGTATTTTTCGATCGTTTAAACCCAGACTTAGACGTCATCTTCTGAGAGTCATCTACCTGCGAGTTACTTTTACTTGAAGTTCGTTTAGTGCTGCTTGTGCACAATGCTGGAGTATTTTTCTCAGAAAATGTCATTGTATTGGAACCGTTCTTTTCATTATAAGTTACTATCTTACAAACTCGGTTTGGATCTTCTGCTACATGTTTAAATTTTCGGAAAGTGGTTGGAGGTGGTGATAATTTTGGTGGAACAAGCAATTTTGAATTCTGAAATGATGTATTTTAGATTTACTGTTTTACTGTTAATTTTCTTAATATCTTCTGTACATTCCTTGTGGCATTACTTATTCTTTGTTCTCTTATTATTATTTTTTTGGGAATCGAACCACAATAATGTTTTTATATATTTTTTATTTCGACGTTTCGGTAGGGTTCCAGCTACCGTTGTCAAGATAATTTTTGGTTCCTATCTGACACAACGAAAAAATTTGATAACCAGACATTATTGTGCTTTGATTCCCAAAAAAATAAGAGAAAAAAATAATATTTTCTTCTTGATTAATACCTAGACATACGTGAGAGAAAGACCTAAAAGTGGACGACCGCAAAATATTCGAAGACGATTTGGCCTTAAGTGGTACCCCACATTTGGAACTACCCCTCTAACGCCCGATCACAATCCCAGCATGCTTCGAACCTAATAAGAGTTCATTAATAAGGTGCATGAATGAATTATTTTGTCTACAGTATAGCTCAAAAATGCACGGTCGACAGAAAAGTGTATAACTTACCTCTATTTTTTGTGTCATCACGTTAAGAGCTGGTAGTGAACCTTCTTTATCCGACGAAGTATGATTCGGAGTTAGCTTAAAGTGAAAGTCTGAGAAATCTTTCAGTGTCATACTTGGTGAATCTTCAGGAGTTGCTGCTGTGTGGGTGATAATAGGAGGTGATGACTAAAAGGAAGAAATAAGTACAATAATGGAAGCTCAATATTTTCAAAAACAAAATTATTTTGATGCACATATCTTCAAAAATACTCATTCCAGCTACTGCTAGGAGTATTTCTTCAAAATAATAGACGTTACTTACTGGGAATGTTTAAACTGTGAAATCCTGAGATTAAGATATAAATGAAGATTTTACTCGAATGTTTTTTCACATTAGTATTTTAACACCTTGTATTTGTACAATGTGTGGTTTTTTATAACATTCCAGCAATAGTAAATAATATTGTTGGCATTTTAGTACTTATGATCCTCAATATCCTTGTCCAGTTTCATTCCTTCCTATTTAATTTTAAACTTCATAAATCTCAGTTTTTTTCCTTCTTATTGTTTCTTATTGCCACCCTTCACATATCCTTTTTGATTTTTTTTAATATGTTGTCTAAGCAAGTATTGACATTCCTCCACTCATTCACTATACTGTGTAATTGTAGCCCCTTTACAGTAATTTTATTGTAACTAAAGATATTAGGATTCATTTTCCCAGGAACATGTTTTTGTATAAATTATTCAGTACTGGAGTAATTCAGCTCAAATCAGTAATTAGGTAAAGTTTGTTCAACCATCCTTTGCCGTTACGTCATGCATTGATCTCTCATTCATGAAAGGGATTAGACGGAATTATGACGTCATTTACTTATTTTTTAGCTAATGTCAACGTAAACTTTATTTGTTACTTTTGACTGTTCAGTTGTCATATTTTGTAAAATATATTCAGGCCCGGTTTATCAATAGCCAATATTATCCATCAGTTAAGTATCCGTCGGATAGAAGTAACTAGCAGATAAAGTTCCAGTTTGCTTGGAAGCGGTTTATCAACTAGTTTTCTTTCTCTAGTTTGTTAACTGACAGATAATGAAAGTTGGCAATGCTGACAAATGAATGTAAGCGATCTCATTGGTTGTTACAAGAACAAGGTCATGTCACATCAATTGATATTTTTGTTAGGTTATCGGTGAATGTTCATCCAAAGGTTTATGTGGTTTTATTTTTCTTTCTTGAAGAGTTTTTGGTTGTTGATGAATATGAATTTTCTGGGTGATTATATTCTGGATAGCGCCGAGGACGAAGAAGGCAGGGAAAGAGTGGACAGCTTCGAAAAGTGGGATGACCAGGATTTTCATGCAAGATTTAGGATGACAAAAGAGACTGTTCTATCAATATTAGAACTGATTGAGGATTTACTTGAGTGTCGAACTGCTGCTCCACCCTGCATCCAAGCCTCCTCTTTTGATTTCCAGGTTGTCCCATCCGTTTTTTATTTTCTATTACATTTTTATGTTTATTTGCAATCTTTAGAAGCAAATTTCTCTCCTCTGCTGTGAAATTGCATCCTCTCTTCTAAGTAGTACTAGTACTTTCCATTTTTTACTTCGCTCAAAACCCAAGTAAATTTGACACAACACCACAACGAAATCAAAACACAACAACTCTACCGGATAAAGTGAAGTTATGTAATAGACCTTAACCTCCAGATATCGACCTATCCGCCAGTTGAAACTGATAGATAAATATTTGACATTTTATCTGCCGGATAAAGTTAACCTATTGTTGATAAACCGACCTTTCCAAAATAGCTGGTGTTAAGCAATAACTGACGGATAAATTGCTATTGATATAAACCGTGCCTCAATGTCATTAATTATAATTTTGAGGTCAAGTGTAAAATAACATTCAACTAATACAAGACAAACGTAAAACAGCAGAATACGTCACATATTATGACGTAACGGCAAAGGATAGTTGAACAAACTCTACCTATATGTAAGAAGAAAAAATTGAAATACCTGTTTAACTGGAAGTTTTGCTAATGATTCTTTTTGAATGTTTGACTTTGGATCACGGTATATGTAGGGACAACTCTTATTGACGTGCATTTCCTTAAAGTCACAACTGGCAGAATGTTCTTTGAAATTTTTAAGATTTCTTAATTCGGGAGTTTTCCAGTAATTTTTGTATTCCTGTAAAATTTATAATTGTTTTTAGACTCCGTTTCACCCAAGAAGAAGTCACGTGAAGTGTGCCAACTGTCTTGCGCAGAAATCAAAATCGGTCTTGTTTATCTCTATCGCCTGTTTCATTGGAGTAACAAACGATTTTTCATGTCTACATGTTTTTGATTTTAGAATATTTTAATGCGTTTAGCCAGTTCATCTGAGAGTGTTATGTGTTTTATTTGATTTAAAACCATGCCTCCTAAAAAACTTGTTGGTGTCCACAGTCAAGGTCGACTGGAAAACGTTATGTTTGACGTCGAATGTCAATTTTACAATATTGCGCTGGTTTTAACAACAAGTTCTCGCATACAACTACAACTTCAAGTGGGTTCTTCTTACGTGAAACGGAGTCTAAGCGATAACAAATCAATAATAAATTAATAGATTGGTTTTCCAATCCTGGTACAAATAAAATTGAGTGTGTAATAAAGTCTCTACCTAACAATGGGTCTTTTTGGAAATCCGATCTAATCCATTTCTTTTCAAAAGTCAGAAAAAGTTTAATAATATCTGTGATTTTTATATCAACGAGAGCACGCAGATCCTCTTGTTATACTCCATCTCCTGGGTTCCGGCACCCAGTCCCTACATTTCTCCAAGAGTCCTAACAAATTTCCTCGTGTAAGCGAATTCGGTCTACTCTGCCATCTTCTACGCTTGTTAAAGTACACTTTCTAATCATTCGCTCTCTGAAGCGCACGATCTGTTGTGGATTTTCAGAGAGTGTCTTTTAGTAAGTGCAGGGTGTCTCCCTTTCAACCTGGCAAAAGCGACATTCACTTGACTTTCATGCTGTAAGGCTGCCTTTCGAGTATTATTAGTTGGTTCTTGCTAAGGCCTAATTTTTTGACCTTTTTTGGACATTTCCAACAAGATTTTGAGTAGGGAGCGAAAATAAAAAAATTGGGTCCAAATAAAAGCATCCTAATTTATACACAACAACTTTTTAGTCACAACTAACACTGATGATAACAATGATAAAATAATTAGTAGACTTTGTATAAATAATGAAAAATATTTTTACCGGAAAACAATTTTCTGACGAACTGGATAGAGAATAGTTACTATTCGCACACTTTCGTCTCAAACTAGCTTCAATAATGCACGACATTTTTCTTTTAGCTAGCTCCCGTTGTTCCCTTTCTCGTCTCTCGTGTCTCTCAGAACTAAATCCTTCAACCAGAATAGCAACAAGTAGATTAAATAGAACGTAATTTCCAAAAGTCATAAGAGCTACAAAATATAGCGCAGCCCAGTTTGAAGTCTTGGCCATTCCATTCGATAAAACCATGTTCCAGTCTTCTTGCGTTAAGATCTAAAAAAAATAATTATCAACTTTTGATTCTTTTTCAAACTGTTTTCCAAATCTGAAACATATTACAAACGTTACGAACGTACACTTTAACTGTGTATTACAACTCGTCTTATAAGAGTTCCAACGTGGTACATGTATACGTAGGTTAGTAAACATTTTCAGAAATTTTTGGTACCCCAGGGGGTGAATAGGGTTACCTAAGTCAAATAGCTTTGATCATGGGTTAACCCTAATCACTATGCTTCATACAACTCAAAGGAAATTATATTACCGCGTACTCCAAACAAACTCCATTATAGTACAGGGAATGAATCATTTCACCTGGCAATTTTTTCGTCCAGATGGATTGACTTGAAATTTTAACAGAAGGTAGGTGATAGCCCAATGATCAAAATCTATATCGAACCGAAGGGCGGTAAAGCCTTGGGGGTGGTTGCCACCCCATCTCGGAGGTGAAATTTTTTTTTACATTTTAACCACAGGAATCGATTGAAAAAGTAATTCTAGGCAAAAAATGTTCCATACATTTTTTTTTGTAAAATCAATATTCTCTAAGTTATTCGCGATTGAAAGTAACGCTTTTAAAGGAAAAAATCGACGTTTTTGATATGTTTTTCGCGGATAACTCGAAAATTATGCATTTTATCAAAAAACTGTGAAGAGCAAAATTGTAACTTTTAAAAAAACAAGCAAAACCCTTTTTTATAATTTTTCTAAAACCAATAGGAACCGAGATATGGCCCATCAATGATTAGCTTTTTTTCCCAAATGAAAAATGTGATAGATTCAAAGTCAAATACCGGAAAAATGATGCATTTTTCGTAGAAAACTCATAGAATCTTTTTCAAAGAGCATAATTAGACCCTTCTTTAAAAAAAAGGTCTGTAGCATCAAAATTGAGTGAATTATGACAAAAATAATGTCAGTACTGAATTTTGTATACAAAAAAATCGGTGAAAACAACCCCCTAACTACCCCCCTAATTAAAATTGATCTTTACCCTCGTGCAATTCTCTTTGTACATATATGGTTAATATGTCCAAGAAGTTTGGACTCCGAAAATATTAGAGGTACATGCAAAGTTAAAAAACGAAATTGTAGCTTTTTTTATGACAAAAATTTTTTGTACAGTTAATATTTGACGAGATATAGCCGTTTAAAACGTCTATCTACGCACGAGCACCACCTTTTTTTAACCCTTTAAACTCACCCCATTTAAAAACGAAAGGGTCTAAAGCGATTTAACTTACAGATCCTTGTAGTTCTTGAAAAACCCTACAAAATCGTTTTTGAATAAACATTTTATCATCAAAAATGAAGGAAATACGTTAAAAAAAATTATATATAAAAATTGCAATGTTGTGAAGGGTGGTTTTTAAGGTTGAAAAGTTACTTAATGCACGTGACACTTTTTTTTCACAACAGAATTATTGATCAAATCCCTATTAGCATTAATT
>CAJUYH010001155.1:7241-21690 GCA_910591685.1 Galerucella tenella
AAAGTTCGTGGGTGGGGGGTAACCCAAAAAAGCCCACTGGGTTTTTTGGTAAAACCCATGGGTTTTTTAAGAAAGTGGGGTGTTTTAATAGAATTTATAAAAGAGATGAAATAAAACGTAATTTTGAAGTTCTTGGGTAGGGAGTAACCCAAAAAAGCCAACTGGTTTTTTTTGGTAAAACCCATGGGCTTTTTAAGAAAGTGGGGTGTTTTAAGAGAATTTATAAAAGAGATGAAACAAAACGTAATTTCAAAGTTCGTGGGTGGGGGGTAACCCAAAAAAGCCCACTGGGTTTTTTTGGTAAAACCCATGGGTTTTTTAAGAAAGTGGGGTGTTTAAATAGAATTTATAAAAGAGATGAAACAAAACGTAATTTTAAAGTTCAGGGGTGGGGGTTACCCTGTCGATTTCTGTATTTCACCTATTTGCATGTGGCGGTCATATTTTATAATACAGTTGATAAGCGATCCCGAAAATAAGTCGTTATTGTAAAGGGGGCGACCATTAATTACGTGAAGCGTTTTTGAGAATTTTTCGACCCCCTCTCCCCCCCTTGGTGAGATATCGTGAGATTTTCCTCAACTCCCTCCCCCCTTCCCTAATCTCACGCGAGATTCTTTAAAACCTTTATTTGGATTGTAAACGTGTTGGATTATTAAGAGAAAAAAAACTTGTTCTATTACCTACTTTTATTGAAGACTAGTATTTGTGAATACATATTAACGTAATTTTTTTTAAACGCATTTTTACACCGTTTTTTGCGAAAAAAATAATTACGTGATCTTTGCCAAGACTCCCCCTCCCCCCCTAGAACACCTCACGTAATTAGTGGACGCCCCCAAAGTGAAAGGTCAGTTAAATACTCACTTTTCTTATGAACAGTATTTCTTTTTGGATGTTTTTTTCACTAAAATTTGAATATAATTTTAAAAAAATATTAAAAGATCCTAATAAAACCCAAAAAAACCCGTTAGTCTGGGTTTTTCCTAAAAAACCCGGGTTTTTTCCAACACTGATGTATGTAGTTCATAATTTGGCAACTGCAGAACACTTTCTCTAAATCCGAAGTAATTTTTGTTAGAGGTGATAAAATTTTGGACCAGTATTAAAGAACATCTCACATATGATGAACTTTTCTCTTTTAAAGTGAACTAAAATTAATTTTACTGTAAATAATCATTTTTCTATTAGTCAACTACCGAATCTAGTGTTTGTTGTGTCAATTTTTTTTATATTCTCTAAAATTGATGACAAGTAAATGAAGTTTGAACTTGTCTATATTCTATAATTGACTTAATTTGTATTCAGGTGCACTTTTTAGGTAATAAAGTTCTATTTAATAACGATTTTTTTTTATTATTTATGTCATCCTAACCAAAAATCAATCAAAATTCATGAATATTTTTGACTAATTTTGCAAAATATCAATTGTAGTCATTTTAAGATTATACATTGAATATTTTGTGGCAATCCCAGGTTTTCCAATACAAGGTGGTCCGTAATATACATACATACATAGAAGTACAGTATAATTGTAAAAAACGAAAATTAAAATTTCATGTTCAACACCCTGTATCTCTCTTAATATTAACATTTTATTAAGGCTTGTTGGTTTGAATCGGAATATTTTGAAGTGAAGATTGTACTGTACTCCTATGAACAATTACTTAAGGACCACCCTGTATAATATTTAGAACAGCATTACAAGGAAAATGATTTTGAATTGTTTCCTGTTCAGTGTCACATTTAAATTGTGTTTTTTGGAACTTTAGTTCTTAACGTCAGGTTATGTTTGAAAGCCGGAGGTCGCGACGCAAAAGATCTGACCGTTACGTTATGTTACGTTGCTTCGTTATGTGCCTTGCTTGCGTGCGTGTGCTCTCTTCTTAGTCTCTCTCTCGATTACGATGCTATATTAAAATTCTATGCAAAGCTGGTATTCGCAGTGCTGGTGATCTACTTGACTTTGTTCGGATAAATTTTTACTATTATTTCCATAATTTTTTTTGCGCGATTGATCTTTTTTGTTTATTTACAGCATCGGTTGTCAGGACGGTAGGCTGTGTTTACTGGTTTCTAAGTTTAACACGCCGGTAAGTGATTTACTTACCGTTCAACGTCGAAAAGTAATAAATAGCATAAAAACAATTTCACCAAAAGGCAAAATATGTTTTAAACTGATCGAGAAGTATAAATGTCACTTTTGACATTTCGTTCATTTCGAAGAAATTTAAATTATTTTATTCGGAATTTATTTCAATATACGTTCGCGCAAAAAATGGTATGAGCATCTCGAACGTTAAGGGTAATTACAACGTTTGCATGTAGATTCCTCTCGTAAAATTGGACAAAATGATATGAGGATTAAGGGGTCTAGCACATTTACTTTTCGAAATACAGGATGTTGAAATTTTGAGAACTTGAATGTTTTAATTCGATAACTTTAAAATGGATGGATAAATTGATTTTTCATTTGGCAGGTTGTTTTTAAATGTAAAAGGGCATATTTTGATAAAAATAGTAGTTTGTGCAACTAGTGTGGATATGGTGGCCATATCGCACGAGGACGAAGTTTGAGAACGACGCCGTAGGCGGAGTGCTCAATCGTTCAAGTGTGATATGGACAATCCACACGAGTCGAACAGCATATTTTTTCTACGACCCACTTAAGAAAAAATCTAGAAAATAAAAATTTCTATAAACTGTAATATAACTTCAAATTGAAAATTTAACAATTTAATTTTATGTTTCCACTAATTTTTGTGTGGTAAACGTACAGTTCTTGACTGTCCAATTTGTATAATGCTACGGTTTCCCTTTTTAAATATACGATGCTGTTATAAGTAAATGTTGCCAGTTTGACTCCCTCATGAAGGTTACCGTACCATTATCTATAATAATGAATATTCTGCTAAATATTTCAAACGTCCACCTGTTGTCGTTATTAATATCAAGCAGAATAATTATTTAAAAGTAAAATTAACAATAAAAAAAATCTTCACGGGGAATCGAACCCGGGTCTACCGCGTGAGAGTCTGGTTTGCTTACTACTCGACCACCGAGAGATATGCAAATTGTTTATCTATAATGTCAGATGTATTACATAATTTTTGCTTAAAAGGAACTTATATAATATTAAGTTCCTACCGTGTGTCCCGCGACACGTTCTACCTTTTTTTTAAATAATAATAGTATTCAAGAAGAATTTTTTCCTTACCTGACATACATTCACTAAAAATAGTTGTATTCAATCAAACTCCTGGACATCCTGATAAAGCTGCATATTTTTACTTACCCATTCAAAAATTCATCAACAAAAATTGTTTTTAGCCAAATTGGCAACAATTTTTCAAAAATACACAGGACTTTAGTCTGATCAATCCCAAGTAAAAACCATTAGCAGTAGGGGAACACAATAACCAGTTACCTAGGTCATTCAATGTTCACGTGATTTTACTTCGTGTGGTTTTTCTTGAGAACCAACCGACTTTAGAACTGCAACTTTACTCACATGTACGTACCTGATTTCCTTTGACCTTAATAAGCTCCTTACACCTATCAACAATATAGAAATAACCATCTTCATCATAATACGCTACATCTCCAGTATGTAACCATCCATCTTTATCTAAAGTCTCTGCTGTAGCTTCGTCATTATTTAAATAACCCATCATAACCTAAAGTAATTACAAAAATATTCTTGTAGAAAAATCAAACTACTTACATCAGATAATTTCACTACTGATATGCAGATTGCGAAAAAATTTACGGAACGGGGCTGATTACACAAGTAC
The DNA here is from genome assembly GCA_910591685.1 of Galerucella tenella. Lineage (NCBI taxonomy): Eukaryota > Metazoa > Arthropoda > Insecta > Coleoptera > Chrysomelidae > Galerucella > Galerucella tenella. The sequence continues at coordinate 11,036 of CAJUYH010001155.1, forward strand.
GACAAGGAGAATATGAGAAAAACAGCATGAAAGAGAGAGAAGGAATAATTGAGCGCGCGCATCGAAGCGTGTACTTAGTTCCAGAGGCTGGCCGAATGTTCATTGCCCCCCTATTTTAACCTACTACCTACTTATTATTATCAATTATGGTTCTCTCAAGAAATAATGTTTTATTTTCAAGTTACAATGGTTAAGATAATATCCTATTGTCAACTTGGTCAGAAACGATCAAGTTGACAAAAATGAATTTCAAGATGTACAGGTTACGTAATAACGATTGTATTTTTTTATTTCTTCAACACCCTCACTCCTTCCATGTTGGGAACATACCGAATACCACCAACTAGTGAATTCTCTCTGTAAAGGACAATGTTGCCGGATGAAAGTGTTTAGTTTTACCTATTGTGCATTTGTACAAAGCCTCTGATTTTTTCTATTGTCGTACTTGTGTAAATCGTATGGCACGGATAGACTTTTCGCGATCTATATAAGTACCTGTGGTCCTTTGACGAGAAGTTCACCGGGTTCGTTGGTACCCAAAATTTCACCCGTTTTAAGGCTAACAATTTTTGCGTGTGTTCCTGGATACAGAATACCGATCGTACCCATTTTCGACGGAGGACATATTCTCGGCATAACAAATGTCACCGGAGAACTTTCAGTCATTCCATATCCTACAAATGTCAAAGTTGTCAAATTTGTTCTGCTTCTGCGCAGAACTTATTACCTTGCCTAATAGATACTTCTTGATCGCCCATCTTATTTCTGAACTTGTGTATCATGGCCTCGGTTAACGGGGCAGCTCCCGATTGAATCCCTTCCACTGAAGATAAGTGGTCTTTGGTAATAGCTGGATGAGATGCCAAAAATTGAAGTAAAGATGGAACGACGAAGAGGAAGCTTGGACGGTATTTTTCGAGCGCTTTGGCGTAGTCTTCGGGCGTGAACCTTGGAAGAGTTATCATATGAGCACCACCGCTGAGAACGGGGTTAAGAATGCCATTGAAGCCGAATATGTGGAAGAAGGGAAGTACGGAGAGTACTTGTTGTCGACCACCAGCTGTTGAAATGTTAAATTAGATTATTAAATAAAATTGTTGGTTATAAATACTTACATTTTGTTTTTCGTGGGACGAAAATATCCCGATCTCCTTGTTCTAAATTAGAAACTAAATTATAATGTGAAAGCATGACACCTTTAGGTAGCCCTGTAGTACCGCTGGAATATGGCAGTAGGGCTAATTCCTTGGGATTTATTCCCGGTAGTTCACTTTCGTGGCCGGCTAAAATTAAACAAAGTTTTAGTCCAGTAAATGAAGGGAGAAAGCTCCTGAAAAGTCCCTCAATTTGCAGGTAGCGGCAGGTGTTTTCAAACGAGGAAAACCTTCATGCAATTGAGTTTACGGAAGGGGGTGAAAATGGCCCCCTAAACCCTGAAAAACGGGTTTCTCGCTAATATGCGAATTAGAGAATTTTTCTTCAGATAAAAAATAAAGATCGTCTTATTATCTACAGAAATGGTTCCTATAATTCCTAAAATTGATATTTGCCGATGATTCAAAGTTCATCGCAATGGGAAGACCCGTAGAAACCTGTTTTCCAGGGTATAGGGGGCCATTTTCCCCCCCTTCCGTAAATTGAGCCCAAAGTGAAGTCTTCAGCGACTTTTCAGGAGTTTGGACTATTTATCTATTTACAAAAAAAAAAGATCAATCACCATACCCCTTAATAAACTTTCTAATCCATGAATATTATTAGAAACGTCATCTTCACCACCAATACACACTGTTGTTCTATAACCTGGTAAAGTTGGAGCTAAAGTTGTTGCTACTTCCAATAGTAAAGGCACTGTTACTATCATTTTAACTCCCGCGTTTTCAAATTGTCTTTTCAGTTCATCTGAAATTATAAAATAGTGTAAAATAGGCGAGCAAGAAGCGATACATTCTTACCTTCCAGCCATGGGAGTGATAGGTAGAGAGGGAATCATTAAAAAAAACCACCTCCTCACTTCTTAGAAATCAGACAACCTGGGACATGCCACAAGACGGTATGATGAAAAAGTATAACTTTTCAAAGAAATTCGTTACGGAATTAAGCAACAAGAAGGAATGGGATCCAAATACCATTAACAGGAAAGAATGCCATTCAGTGGTACACTGACGGCTCAAATGCAATAGAAGGAACTTGGATAGGAGCTTTCGGGCCAGGAACCAACTTTGAAAGCTTGGGAAAAACCCCAAGTATCTTTCAAGCGGAAATCCACGCCATAAGAAAGTGCGCCCAGTTCAATATTGATAGAGGATACAGAAGACAAAGGATTATCATAATGTAGGATTGTCAAGCAGCCATTAAAGCACAGAGCTCTTGTGTAATCAGTTCCAAAATGGTGTAGGAATGCCTAGACAAACTCTATGAATTAGGCGAGAACAATATGGATTCCAGGACACACTGGAATAGAAGGAAATGAAATAGCAGATGAACTAGCAAAGAGGGGGACTGAAATACTTTTCTGGGGGCCTGAACCCTTTTGCGGAATCAGCCCTAATGTAATATTGGAAGAAATAAATAAAGCCGAGAAAAAAAGATCTGACCATTGGAAAGATCTAGTAGGGCTTATACAATCAAAGACTCTTCTGGGTGACTACAACCTGTTGAGATCAAATGAATGCATAAGTCAAAGTAACGGGACATTGTCGCCTGAATGGGCACCTGAAAAAGCTCAAAATAGTGGAGGAAGAAGAATGCAGATTTTGTGGAATGGAAGAAGAAACCTCCATCCAGAATCCTAGAGCACAGCACCTGGGAGATTACTGGATAGAAGAGGAACATTTACCTAAGTTGAAGCCTGCAGACATCCTAAAATTCCTTCGGGAAATAGGACTAATGGAGCTACTAGTTTCTGAGACTCTCCTCAGAAACTAAGGGGGCACAATGGATTTTTTAGGTCCCAGTGAATGTCACCCCAAAAAATATATACATACATACATACCTGGTGTATACAGGGGGTTAACAAATGTTACTACTAGTCCGGCTTCCATAGCACCGTGACATACTATCACAAATTCGGGTATATTCGGTAATAAGAGCCCAACTACTTCTCTAGGCTGCATTCCACAATGCCCCAAAGCGGCCTGAGCAAATCTATTCACTAGAAACTTCAACATTCCGTATGTATAATTTCTACCAGTTGCTGCGCATGTCTAAAAAAATTCTTTTTCTAATATTGACATATAAAGTGACACTTTTTAAAACTGATTGACATTATGAAACGTCTTACTTTTTGTAACTAGTTGCATAAAGTAAAATTTTATGCAATTGGTGACGAAAATGAAAAATGCATTTCAAAATTAGTGACAAAAAGAATTATTCTATTTATTAAACTGTTATAATACAAGTTAAAAACATAAATTATAAATTAATTAATTATTATAAATATTGATAACACAATTATTGCAATTATTCAAATTAATTCCCGACGACATATTTTTTTCATTGCTCGAACTTGCTGTTATTTGGGAAGCGGCGCACATTGCATTAGATGTTTCACCAAATATTTCTTACGCTATAAGTTTTTTATTATTCATGGAATTTTCAACATATCCCTCCGCAACAAAGGTAGATTTCCAACCTCCATGCCTCTTTAATTTTAAAATATCAGCGCCACTGTCTGCTAGGAAAGTGGCAGAGCTTCTTATGAAGCAGTGGCCAGTATATAGAACAGGATTTGAAAGACCAAGAAATTGTGCAATAACTTTTGGCAGACTGCTGAATGTGTTAATTCCCACAGGATTTCTGGTACATTTTCCATTCGCATATTTTACAAAAAATCTGTTGTGTTTAAGAACCTGGGGACGCAACTTAATATATTTTCTTAATATTTCAACAAGATTCGTATTTTCAATGTCTCCAGTGGTAATTGCAAACTGTCGAATAACTTTTGTTTTGAAGGTGGGATATCAACACGAAAATGGCTTCCTTCCTCTATAACATTTTCAAATGGAAGAAATGTTAATTCTGCTTTTCTGCATGCTCCTGCCATTCCAATTATCATTGCAACCTTAGCCATTAAGTATTCTTTGTCATCAGCTTCCACTAAAAATTTGGCAAAATCTTTAATAAAAACTTTTGACTTTTTAGCACTGTACCCGTCCACTTGCCTTTTAATATATGCTACCAAATTTGTATATTTTCTAATATCAATATTCCTTTTCAGATTTAGTTCAGACCTTAACATTGAGTAAAGTGTCCATAATGTGGAAACTTTTAGATCTTTCTTACCCTCAAAATATGCAAGTAAAACTTTCTCATTAACATGTTTAATTTTCTTCTCATCACAACACGTAACAAATTTTTCGTATGCCAAATCATAAACTGCCTTTGACTTTTTGGGAATTACTGATAATAGAGCATTACCTGCTGCCTCTTCAATATCGCTTGGTAGCTCTTCAGAACTTGAATCACTCATTTTTTAAAAATAAAACTAAAAATATATCAATCTCGCTAAAAACCTTCCGTCTAGACTTTTTTACAAAATGTCAAACTGTCAACTTACATGAAGTAACAGCAACAAACAAAATTTATGTTTTCCAAATTTTTATCAATTATATTAAATTTTATTTTTTTATTACTTTCTTCAAAATTAGAAAAAATCTTGTATGCAATACGTTACGAAATGAAATTTTGTGTAACTTGTTCGTTACACAAAATTAGGCATTTCGTAACTGTTGGCATAAATAGCTATTTTATGTTGGTATTATTTAGTTTCAATGAAATTCTTACCGCAGCAGTTTCATCCGACCATTGGTCTACTTTTCTAAAAACATACTGTACTAAATTATCGTTTGGAATTGCATCGATTTCTCCTAAAGGAGATTTTACTATTCCACTGCCGAGGTTCCTGACGAACCTTCCTAATTTTTCGTTATTTTTCAGTGGAATTTTTCTTCTTGACGCATTTATTTGTACACTATAAGTTCTCTTATTTCCTAAAGCGTTTGGAAGCTGTGACATGATTCCATTTTGAGAAGTTTGCACTAATAATGTGATTTTATTTCTTGCAATCATTATAAATGGTTTTTAAAGTAAAAATATCTGTAATAAAAAAATTATTTTAAATTTAAAAATATTAAACATTAAAATGGCAAGAAGGTATAAAACTTCTTATCAATATTTTGTATATACATACTTATATAATTAAACACATTTTCACTGATATAATGTAAATAAGCGCTATTTATGGTACCTATTAGCATTTTAGTGGTACTTTTTCCATCCTCATATATTTAACGAAAACAAAAATAGTTCATTTAGAACAGTTATTTATAAAAAATGAAGAATTAGCATAGAAATGTTCTTTATAGTTTTTATAAAACTAAATTTGGTTAATTGATAAAAAAAAGAAGATGATTAATGTATAATTGTATCATAATTAACCCTGAAATGCTTCAAAACTCCCCAATGCTTTAAATTTTACCAGATAAAAAATATAACATAGGCGTCGCATATAATTTTTGAAAGGTGCCAAATTAAATTAATTTAAATACAATTTGTACACAATATGACTGAGTTTAGTGACCTACTCTGTATAATTCCTACAATTTTTAAACGTTTTTATCAACATTTATTGCGGTTGAATAGTTTCCTTATCTGATTTCCTTTTCATTCATTTCATATTCCTATACCCAGTAATATTTTTATTAACATATAATATGATTCATTGTATTTACGATAATATTTAATGGTATATAGGGTGATTCATAAGTAATGGGCCAAATTGTAAATCTACGTTCAGAAGGCCAAAATAATAATATTTTCATTAACAATAATGGGTCTTAGTCTGCTCCTTACTGAGGTAAAGCGAAAAAAATAAAATACATTTTTGTTAATATATCAGCTACTTTTCTACATAATGACTTGAAAATTGGGTATAGTATAGCTTTTTCCTACAGAAATGATGGGGCTATCCAAATTAAATAAGTAAGTTGTAAAATAATGAGCGATAAAAAATTTGTAGCTGATTTCATATGGCGCATGTGGCGACATCTACGAGTTAACTCAAATCCTCTCACACATTCTTGTTTACCCTTACAAAAACTAGTTCATACCCAATTTTCAAGTCGTTATGTAGAAAAGTAGCTGATCTATTAACAAAAATCTATTTTATTTTTTTCGCTTTAACATCCTGTACCTCAGTAAGGAGCAGACTAAGACCCATTATTGTTAATGAAAATATTATTATTTTGGCCTTCAAAACGTAGATTTACAATTTGGCCCATTTCTTATGAATCACCCTGTATAGCTATAAGATTAAATTGAAATAGGTACACTGACAATTCTGTAGTTTTCCAAGTCTATTGGACAGTTGACAATCTTTTCCGAGATGCCCAAATTTTTAAATTCCACTCTTAATAACACTTAAATTGATTTTGAGAATGAGTTGTAAATTAAAGTCTTACTATATCAACTGTTGTTTACCAGTTAGCAAAGAAAACTAAATAAAATGTGACATGAGGACCCAGAACAATATGGCCGAACTGTCAGTGAATCATTCTGGAATGGTCTATATAGTGTTAGGATATGTTGTAGAGAGCTAGAAGAAGAAACCATCGATATAATGTTTCCTTCGGGAAGGATAAGAAAATAACTGTCCATTATAGCAAAGGAGTTCAACAGTTTGTGACTTTGTGATCGGTCTACCTCAGAATTTGGTTTCTACAGGATGGCGCACCGTCTGCTACTGCTGACGTCATCACTCAAAGGTTATTGACCCTTAATGATACATCATTCTTTTAAAAAATAGTAAATTATATTCAAATTAGACCTGTATTTATTTACGGACTCACTGTGTATATATGGCCCATATTATTTTAGATCTTAGTCTTGGCTGTGTCGCGAATATACAGTGTGACCCATCTTGTTTGGAAGCACCCCCCTTTAAAATTCGCATTTCTCAACCGATTTTGATTTAAGTTTTTTTGTTAGATTCAGTATCAAAAACAGTATTTTGGCACAAATTTTCAAAGCTTAATTACTATTTTCAAGGCCCTCTATGTTAATTTTTCGTTGCCAAAAAAGACAAAAGTACATTAGCCATTTTTTTTTCTCAAATATAACTATACCACTGGATTCAGAATCATCACAAATGTAAACTACCAAAATTTTATTAAAAAACTTTTATCAACGACAAAGTTATAACATGAATTTGGAAAAAGTGGTATTTTCATTAATTTTTTACGTAGAATGTAGACAAATTTTTGAAATGGCAACATGGTAAGCAAAAATTAGGACTCAAACATATTGCACAGTGAAAATACGAAGCCGATAACTTAACCCGTTCTGGAGTTATAGCTTCTGAAAAATTGTGCTTCAAGTTATGAAAATTTGTGCCAAAATACTGTTTTTAATACTGAATCTAACAAAAAAAATTAAAACAAAATCGGTTAAAAAATGCGGATTTTACGGGGGTCACACTGTATATCAAGCGATTGATTTAATCCAACAGAAATGATAAGAAAACTAATGGCTTCTATTCTCTTTTTGACTTATACAATAAATCAAAATTTTATTTACATTATATCACTTAACACAAATATTATTTGAACAAATCAAAATAATGTTATATTTATACTTTATATTTGTTACTTTTGACCTTTATTAGGTTGTGTTGTTTGTAATTAATCTTAAATAAAAATTTTATATCTTTTAGATTGTGTTTTTTGACCGTTAGAAGCTAAATAGAATGAATAGGCATAGCCCTATAAATTAATAAAATGAGTATTCAAAAATTTGTTTAAGTACATCGACTTTTTATTTGAATTATTGTTAAAATAAAATATTCTATTTAAAACAATTTTTAAAAAATGCGCCATCTACTTGCAAAAGTTAAAAATTCGCGGCACAAGAAACACAGAAAACTCACCCTCTTCACAGAACAGCTGATGAAATCCACAACACGTAAACCAGTGAAAACACACAGTCGACGTAAAAAAAACAACACAATTAAAAACACGGATAATCGTTTTCTCGGCTATCAACCGTTCCCACTAATTTTGAAATAATATTTATATACAAATACCAGATTGTATTAATACATGTAGCGCGGAGTTCAACTTTTAACCACGGTACAAAGTCCAAATTTCTCTGAATATCAAATAAAATTTCGTGTATCAACGCAGTCGGCGGTTACGCAGGAGAAGCAATTGGATCTTATGGTTATTTAACGTAAAGGTGATTTCCGTAGATACAACACTGTCAATCCATTCAATATCCTTAATCCTCAGCTTGGAGAATATAAATAGATAGAGAACGTTACGTAGACTATACACACCTCCCTTTTAGCAAAACAGGCTTTCACAACTTACTGCTTTCTATGTATTGTATTTACGGAAAGAGGAAGATTTAACTGTTCTACGAGGGTAATTCGATTATTAGATAAAGGATATCTCTCAACTGCATCGTTCAGTCCCTAAAAGTTGGAATCATGTGAAAAACTTTTTTATTATTAATTTTAAGAAAAAAAGTTATTCGAGGTTTGTCAAAAAATATCAGTTTCAGTCAAGAGTAAAGTACCTTTAAATTTGACAATATCGAAAAATGTTACTAAAAAAGTTAATCAGAATTAAAAACTAGAATTAAATATGTAATTACAGTAATCTTCAAACAGCAATTTATAAATTATTTATTGACTTTAAGAAGGCCTTTGATAGTGTTAATCGGGAAAAATGTGGAAGGGAATTAGAGAGATCTTTATTTTGATATTACAAACTTTGTCTTAAAAGTACAATTTGAGAGTCCTTATAATATTCAAGGTAAAATGTCATAAAAATCAGTTATTTGAAAATATCTCGTTTTTTCTGCATCAAATCGTACTTGCACTTATTATAAAAATCGTTGAGGATGAAATTCTCTACAAATTTTTTTAGGTACAATTTTTAATACGTCGAACCGTTAGTCAGATAGAGGGCGCAGAGTGCGGAGTGTACAGTTTTTACAGTACCCAAAACTTAAGTGTTGATAGAGAGGCTAAAAATAATTATAGCTCCTTATGTATGAATGTATGTATGTATTTTTGAGTGACATTCACTGAGACCTATTGTGCCCCCTTTCTTCGACTCAGTTTCTGAGGAGAGTCTCAGAAACAAGTAGTTCCTCTAGTCCTATTTCCCGGAGGAATTTTAGGATGTCTGCAGGCTTCAACTTAGGTAAATATTCCTCTTCTATCCAGTAATCTCCCAGGTGCTGTGCTCTAGGATTCTGAAGTGCTGTGCAGTTGGAGAGTATGTGTATGGAGGTTTCTTCTTCCATGCTACAAAATCTACATTCTTCTTCCTCCACTATTTTGAGCTTTTTCAGGTGCCCATTCAGGCGACAATGTCCCGTTAGGATCCCTGTTAAAACTCTTAGCGCAGTTTTACTTTGACTTATGCATTCATTTGATCTTAACAGATTGTAGTCACCCAGAAGAGTCTAGATCTTTCCAATGGTCAGATCTTCTCTTTTTCTCGGCTTTACCTACTTCTTCCAATATTACATTATGGATGATTCCGCAAAAGGGTTCAGGCCCCCAGAAAGGTATTTCAGTTCCCCTCTTTGCTAGTTCATCTGCTATTTAATTTCCTTCTATCCAGTGTGTCCTGGAATCAATAGTAAAAGGTGACTATATTGTTCTCGCCCACACCATTTTAGAACTGATTACACAAGAGCTCAGTGCTTTAATGGCTTCTTGACTATCCGACATTATGATAATCCTTTGTCTTCTGTATCATTTATCGATATTGAACTGGGCGCACTTTCTTATGGCGTGGATTTCCGCTCGAAGCTTCATATTATTTCATTGTTTACTTGTTTTTATTTTGAATGAACATTTAGTTATGTTATGGGCTCATAAAATGTGTCGGAAGTCAAATGATCACCCTGTATTGTATATAATTTATGTGTAAGTCAAAAGTATTCCATATTTTGATATACAGTATGTCCATAAACTATCCTGTCAAACTAGATATGATTTTATGTCCATATTGTGCTGGAGGGCAACCAACAAGATTAGTGGCATTCAACTGTGTGTGTTTTTGAATATACTTGGCTTAAAAATTTAGTTTTCGAGTGTTATCAAATTGTACAAAATATAACGGTTCCTCAATAATGCATTCGCAGGAAGCACCTCTATCATTTGCTCTCAAACAAATCTCCTCGGGGCAATCTTTTGTCAATATCAAGACGAATTGCAGAAACCATCATCAACAAATATACATTTTCCTTAGTAAATCTTTACAGCTATAAGATAGTAAATAGGTATCATTGAATTGAATTTTGGTGAAAAAATGTAATTATTTTATAGTCGAGATCCCGAAGTCGTGCTCCAGTCAAAAAAGGCAGAGTATACAATACACCTATGTAGACATTTATGTTAAATCTTTGCTGTTGCTTCTTTATGGCGTGACGCTTTTCACTTCAGATTATTATTTTAAGTTTTCATCAATATAGGTTATGTATCTGTAGAGTAGGGAGGGTGAGAGTAGGCTCACAGCACTTAGTCCACATGTTTGTACATCCAATATCGGCAGGTGTAGGCCAAGACTCACCGAACACACATTCTCTTATTGACGATATAAGTCTATATAGAAAGGACAAGGAGTAATAAATCATTCATTTAA
>CAJUYH010001155.1:35237-45817 GCA_910591685.1 Galerucella tenella
AATTCCTCAGACCCACTGCAATAAAAGGAAATGAGCTAGCAAAGAGGAGGACTGTAACAAAGCAAAACTGATCTAAGAGTTTGAACAAGGATCTTAACGGGACATTGTCGACTGAAGGGGAACCTGAAACAGCTCAAAGCAGTGAAGAAACTTCCATCCACATATTTGCACAATCCTAGGGCTAAGCACCTAGGAGATTGCTGGATAGAAGAGGGAGATTTACCTTAAGTTAAAGCCTGCAGATATCCAAAAATTCCTCCGGGAACCTGGGCTAAACTATAATGAATTTACACAAATGTCTCAGGGAATCTAACCTTTTCATTCATTCATTTGGACTGAGCTCAAAAGCCCAGGCACTCGAACATGTTATCTACCTACAAGGCAAGGCCTATTTTTATCAAATTAGAGATTCTCCCAATACATTTTTTATACATTTTGCAAGCAATCATTCTTGTGCATAAACATAAGTATACCACTAGATCAATGATACACAACTGTAATACAAAATACAAAAACCTGATTAGACTAACAAAAATGAATCAGGAGGGTACTGCTAGGCAAACAGAATTCTATTACTGTAAGATATATAACACTCTTCCAGTATTATGGAAAACTTTACACTCAAAAAATTAAAATTTATAGTGAAACGGGCGCTTGTAGGGCAGGCATTTCATGAGATTGAGGAGGTATTCGATTTTGAATGGCCCAGATCTTCATATGAAGATTGATTTACTCTTTTAAATTTAATTAAAAAAATAAAATTCCATTTTAATTGTAAAATAAATGTAATCATGTTGGATTTACGTAAATTAATTTTAAACTTTTAGTGTGTAATAACGTTTCTAAACATGTTGTGTTTGTTTATTTATAGAAATAACTGGCATAATATTGTTTACCTTTTTGTAAAGATCAATAAATTTCTTTCTTTCTTTCAAGATCTCTAGGACAAATCTTATAGTTGAATTCAAACTTTATTGAATTCTGGAGATCTTACAGGGGTTTCTGGCAACCCATTTTTTTACAAAAACTTTGAACTCGCAATTAACACTATGTGTATTTGAATTTTTATAAAATTTGCCCAAGTACTCTACAGATACTGACTTTGGTATTAAAGCATATTCGAGTGAATTTGTGCATTATCGAGTCTTTTTGTGCGCTTTTCAAGTGGATTTGAGGGTATTTTGACTTATTTCGAGAACCGTTGACCGTTTCAGGCTGTATTCACGTGAAATCGAGAGTATTTGGAAGAAGAAACGTCGAATTGTGTGTTTTATTATCGTTTTAGACTGGTTTCAGCGTTCTTTCGAGTTTTGGTCTGTGTTTAACTGAAATAGGATGAAAAATGGTCCACTTGCATGCTAACTTTCGTTTTAAAGCATATACTTGTGCATTATTTAGTCTTCTTGTGTGCTTTTCAAGTGGAATTGAGGGTATTTTTACTTATTTCAAGAACCTACTCCATAGATACAGATGGTTTTTAAATTAGTAGCTTTAAAAATGATCAAGAAAATTCCTATTCCTGTGTAAACTTTTATTTGCAAACAGCCCAGTAAACTTGTCGCAATAGAATATAATGTCTAGACATGATATGTTGAAATTTCATCAACTTGGTTGACTTGATAAACTCTTTATAAAACACTCAGATGACATCAGATCTAATTTGAGATGTTTTGAATATGTTTTTTGTTGACGTATATAAACATACGATTATTTACTTTTATCATGAAATGATGAAACTTTACTGACACAATATTTTGTATTTTACCATTTCCAAGAATGCATTTGTTTATCGCTTAAATTGATAATGCAGGTAACGGTAAAAACATTGACAGTTCGGTGTTACTTTTAGTCAAACTGAAGTGGAACTATACTTTGGCAAGTATATCTGAAGCCGTGAAAGGAATGCCGTCGAAGACATTCGATATTGCCACGTTCAACTATGAAAAAGCTAAAGTGCTAGAATGTAGTGTTAATATAATTGGAAAAGGGACTTTTTATTATTAACAATATGATTAAACGTTAATTCTTTAATGTGCTTGTTTCCTTGGATTTTTTTCTATTAACATTATTTTTTCAATTTATGAATATTAAAAGATGAGCACTTTTCCAAATTTGTTACCGGCTTCTTCAAGCTCTGGCAGCGTTGTACCAAAACCATTGGCTGAATAGGCTGTAGTCAGAATGTTAGGAGAATCCACAATAAGCCCAAGAGGCTGAGGTGGTGCCGGCAAAGGGATGGCCTTTTTAAAAAATATATATATGATGAGACCGAAAGGTCGAAACAGCTGTCCCAGGATGCGAACTGAATGAATCAAATATCGACTCGACCGCCCTTTTTGATTTTTTTTTTTATATTTAATTGTCTCAAGACATGAGTTGGAGTTGGTGGTAGAAAGGCCAGCATAGCTTGGTCGACCATCTATGTATAACAAGACGAACCTCTTGCGTAGTGGTTGAAATACCGATACCTTCTCCACACCCATTTGCAGTTTTGTAGTTAGATGGCGACACTTATGCCCTAAGTGTATCGCTATGATCTTTGATCATGAGAGTCGAGTTGATTTTTGGTTCATTCAGTTCGAAAGCCTGGCTGATGAGACCGAAAGGTCGAAACAGCTGTCCCAGGATGCGAACTGAATGAATCAAATATCGACTCGACCACCCTTTTTGATTTTTTTTTATATATATATATATAACAATCTACTAAATTATTGGGGATTCCGTCACAATCTAGGCTGGTTAAGAAATTAAACTCTTTTTTACTACTTCCAAGCTTTCGGATTTATTTGAATCCTTTATCAAGGGTGCAAAGTGAGTTTGTATAAATTAAGTAAAACATCATTATATAAAACACGAATACACGAATACATTTAGTGGAAGATGTATTCGTGTTTTATATAATGATGTTTTACTTAATTTATACAAACTCACTTTGCACCCTTGATAAAGGATTCAAATAAATCCGAAAGCTTGGAAGTAGTAAAAAAGAGTTTAATTTCTTAACCAGCCCAGATTGTGACGGAATCCCCAATAATTTAGTAGATTGTTTTCTAACTAGCCGTCAAGACTACCCTTTACTTCTTTATATATATATATATATATAACCATTTCAGCAGAAGGGGGAAAAACGAAAAATGATGTTTAAAAATACTTTTAGATGTAGCCAAGTCAAACAAATAATTAAAAAAAAACTTAACATTATTTCTTTAACTTGGAAAATTGCTTTAGGTCGTGGTACCTACTCGATTTTTTTTGCCTTAGGCGGCGCCTTTAATAAAGCTTTCCCCTTCTAAACCTATCAGATTTAAAAAAACCAAAACCCTCCCCATGTGAAAGCTATAGCTACGTGACTGCCGATGCCTTGTAGTTTCAGATAAACTTGCCAAACTATAATAGAGTCTTTGGATGGGGAAAAGAGATAGACGAACGATATGGAAAATATTGGAGGGAAATTGAGTTTAACAACAAAATTAAATGTTTATAGTATTTTTTTGTACATAAACAAATTGATAATGAATGAAAGATTTATAGTGGATGATGGAACTAATTGATAGCACTGGATGTCACATATCCGGTATATATTTATACAATAAAACATTAATAGCTCATTCAATAGTAAATAAACAACTATTAATAGACAATGATGTCAACTTTCTTTCATCAAATCAAACAGCGGTTATATTTAATTTGTTTATACACATTTCCGATAAAGGATTGGATTGGAGATAGTACACGATATTCGGAGATATTTCCACTAATTTATCCGGCACACATTTCAGTTTGTTGTGATCCAGCCTCACCCATTCGATATTTTTCAAGGACCCCAAACTATTTTCACTTATCTCACCGATTTCGTTCCGATGTAAAAACAACCAACCCAAAGTATCCGGTCCGGAAAAAGCTCCATCTTCAATTTTATGTATCGTATTGTCGTTCAAAAGGATGTGAGTTAATACTGTAACGTTCCTTACAACATGTCTCCCGTGTATGTTTTGAAGAATCCTGTTAGGAATGACGGAAATGTAGTTCCTTTCCAAATTTATGCTGGCTACTTGCGGACTGTATTTGAACCAAGCGTTAGATAAAGCGGTTATTTTATTTTCGTTCAAAGATAGAACCAGGAGTTTCGGCATGTTGTCAAAAGCGTTAGGATTAATTATTTCGATGCTGTTATTCATTAAATGTAGTTCAGAGAGTGGTAGGTCGGAAAATACACCTTCTCGGATAACTTTTATAACGTTATTTTTGATTTTAAGTAGATAGAGCATTGTAAGGTTCCGAAAAGCTCCCGGTTCTATATCGGTAATGTTGTTTTCTTCCAAAATAACATCCACTAGCTTCGGTAAGCTGTTTATAGCATCTTTTTTCAACACCGGTATTTGCTGGTTGATCACTTGTATATAGGAAACTTTCACTAGATCCTCGGTGGGTTCGAAGCATCCCGTTATTTCTTTAATGTCTTTGGCACCTCTTAGAGTCACATTTACACTGTTGAAAGTAACGTCACTACAAGATTTCACTAACGTGGAAATACAAAAAATTATGAAAACTGTCGTTCGGAAAAACATTCTTGTGTGTTTAAAACTGGAGAAACAATTATTTTAATTTTCACATGATCGGTTTTATCGAAAAGGGTTAAAGGTCAGAAATGAAATAATTATTCATGTGAAATCTCGACACAGAGCTGTCTTTTAATTTTTTTTATTCATGTTATATAGATACATTTAATGAGTCGCAAATGATAGAGGAATCGTTAAAATTGTTGATAAGAAACATAGGCGCCACGAGAAACAGTTAAATGTTTGAATTTTAAACAAAAATAATTTTTTTTTGGTATTCCGAGGAATTTATGACATAAATATCAAATCTTTTCGAGATGAAAAAGGCGTGACAGTCAAACACGTATCTTATAAACATCCGGGTTTTGTGTATATTTAGTTGCCTATACCAAAATCGTAAATTAAACCTTTCGTTAATTTGATGAATACTTGTGTGTATGTTTGGTTGTCTAAGCTTCAGTTATACATTTCTCATACAGAGTTCGGGACCGGTCAAATATCGAAGAAAATATAATTTTTTCGTAAAATCTTTTCATACCACAAATTTCACTCCAACTTAATCTATAATTTGAAATATACAGGGTGTTCCAATAAAGTGTGGCGTATCAAAATTATATTTTTTCTTATGGAACACCCTATATTTCATTGCATTTTCTGATTGACCCTACAAAAAATAATACTCCTCCATAATGGTTCCCCATACCTCAATACAGAGGGCTCCAAGTTATGCTGACTTTTTTAAAAATAAGAATATTTCGAAAAAAATTAATAACTCATTGATATTAACAGATTCTAGCAAATTTTCTCTTACGTCAAAATAGTTGGACATTCGTTGAATGTATTCCACGATTGAGTACTAAATGTCTCTTTACAGGGTGTTCAGAATTTTCAGTTTCATTATTAGATCATTCAATGTGCAGTTTCAGGCTTATTTTAAATGGAACAACCTGTATTTTAATAATTGATCATATTCAAAAAATTGTCCTTTTTCGAATGGTATAAGCGTATCCTATACCTAGGTATTATACTTTTCGTGAAATTTACAATTTTTTAAATTTTTTGCTATATTGATTTTAAAACATCTGCAATTCTCTCTAAATTTCAAACTAATGATCTTGGCATAGTTGGTGTAAGAAACTAAATAGATCACGTTTCAAGCCTCCAGAAAATATAGGGTTCTGCTATCCTATACCGAGTGGTTAAAAAGATATAGCCACCCTCACAGAAAAATCACTAGGTATCCACTTTAGAGAGAATTGCAGATGTCTTAACGATTTAGCAAACAATTTAAGAAAATTGTAAATTGCAGGAAAAGTATAATACCTAGGTATAGGACACCCTGATACCATTCGAAAGAGGACATTTTTTTGAATATGATCAATTATTAAAATACAGGATGTTCCATTTGAAATAAGCCTGATATACTGCACATTGAATGATCTAATATTGAATCTGAAAATTCTGAACACCCTGTAAAGAGACATTTAGTACTCAATCATGGAATACCTTCAACGAAGGTCCAACTATTTAGATGTCAGAGAAAATTTGCTAGAATCTGTTATATCAATGAGTTATTAATTTTTTTCAAAATGTTCTCATTTTTAAAAAAGTCAGCATAATTCGGAACCCTCTGTATTTAGGTATAGGAAACCATTATGGATGAGTATCATATTTTCCAGAAACAATCAGAAAATGCAATAAAATATAGGGTGTTCCATAATAAAAAATATAACTTTGATTCGCCACACTTTATTGGAACACCCTGTATATTTCAAAATGTATAATGTCTTCGATATTTGTCCGGTCCCGGAGTTTTGCCGAACTCTGTATATGCAGGTACTATGAATTCCACAAGTTTTTTCTTCCACTGCACAGTTTCTACGTTTTCCTAGCTCCACTAGCTTATATAGTTGCCCATTTAATTGGCAAGGACCTGTTAGTACCTCATCTTGAACTTGTAGAATTGAGAATTAATTGATTCCATATAAATATTCCAAACATTGAAACCAAATTAGGTATAGTGGATTTAAAATATTTTCTGTTATTCAAATCCCTCACATAAATGAATGGAGAAATTGTAAATAAGTAATTCTAGAAAAATTTCAATTGGTAAAAAATGTCATTTATTTAATACTTTATAAAAATATGTAGACAAAACTCAATGTACAAGTCACACTATTAGATACTATCATTATTCCTGGGTAGCCATGTCTTCTACAGCATTTTCATTTTCGAATTGCTGTTCTTGGGCAGATTTATACTGACTAATCCAAGAAGTTGGTATCGTAGTTTTATACATCTGTAATATCAACAAAAGAGTTATACGTCAACCATAAATAGACTGTACTTCTGTTTGCAAAACACTGAACTAAATTATTCAAACGTTTTCACTTACTTTACAAACAAATTTCAATATCTCATGTTTAGATATTTCTTTTTCTGCCCGACTTCCCCAAGATATTGATACTTTGTTGCTCATCTGGTCAATATCCATTTCTATATATTTCTTCTTTTTTAAAATATTTATAAAATTCTTTATACTTCCAAATATTTCGTGTCGAACCTCTACATCTAATCCAAATGTTTTTAAAAATGTATACAAAGATTCTAAAAATATGAAATGGATAAATTCAAGAACAAACATTGCTTGAACGAATACTCACTATCAGTAACTAAATTGTTGCTCATAAAAATATGTGATAAAATAAGTAAAGTAAGAATTTTGTTAATATCATCAGGATATTTGTCTGGAAGGACTGTTTCTGTAGGGTCAGATTTATACGGCAAACCATTCGAGACTATGTATCCTTTTGTTGATTTCTGTTGTGGGTTTTCAATAGTTACATTGTATCCATAAACCTTAAAAATAATAACAAAATGAGACTTTATTGAAATAAAACTGATATAGTATTGTTGTTTACCTGTTTTAGTATGCCCACAGCTTTGTCAAGGATATTTTGAAAATCTTGTCCAGCTTTTGGTAGTACATTTTTCTTGAACTCGGTTCTTTTAAAAATAACGTGTTCTCCAGCCCTATTTACAATATATCTCACTAAATCGTTTACCTGATCGTTGTGATCTAGGTGTACGTTATTTTCTGTTTGGGAAATTGAATTTTGTTGTGTTTGAGAAAGAACTCTGCTGGTCGAAGGACCACGCTGCGATTTTCGGGGCATAATTGCTCACAAATTATAACGTTTCAATTAACTACAGAATGATCAATTGGAATAGATGGAGTTGAACAATAAACAAACCTTTCTCTTTCACCATACCTGTCTTCTACAATTTTTCAACATGTAGCATGTTGCCGCGATTTTTTAGGACTACGCTGTTGCCAAATTAATAATTATTTCCTAAACTTTTAAGGCTTGTTTCCAATTTGGTAACAGGCTTGTGAAATATCGTTTGAAAGGTCTCTTCATTTTATCATCTTCAAGTTTATTACAATAAATAAGATGGAATAAAATAAAATCATGTGGTTACCGAAATTATAATAAGAATAAGAAATCTTTGGTACCCTTCTTTATTTTTATTTCTTTTAGTTAAAATGATATTTTTAATTCTTTATAATGTTAAGACAACGCTAAATAAGGTATTTTTAAATATATGTTTTTGTAAAATATTACCTTGAAGCTGTACCTACTAGGTATATAATTGGGAATGATTTAGGCCACAATATGTATCATATTTTTGTGTACACACGGTGTGCAAAACAAAATATTATTAGACAATAAAATTGAATATAAACTAATAAAAGTGATTGGAAGGATTTTTATTTATTTATCAGTTCATACTTTTAGAAATTTTCGAAAATCCACTTTTCAAAACTAAAGATACAATACTCATAACTCGACTAATATGATAGATAGAACGTTCTAGTCTTGACCAATCAATTCAGCGGAAAATTTTACGCATTCCATCGTATTTTGAGTCCATTATATTCCCACCAATAGGGAAGTTAGCGAAACAAGTTTTTATTAAATATATCTATACCTACCACTTGCTTCAAAATTTTCGAAATGCTCAAAATTCGTCTGGAGGGGTTCTTTGGGACGAGAAATCGACTGCCATGGAAGCTGGTAATTTTTAATTTCATAGCCTTTTCGAATATTTGACGGAAAAGTGTTGTAACTAACACTAACTTTATAGTCCTATAGCTCGTTAACGAAGGAAGTGGGGCACAACATTAATATAATTATGTTTAGACCCTATAAAATTCTCCATTTTCTTTGTACGAACTATTGGGACACCCTGCATATCGATGTTATGTCAATATAGACAAACAATTACTTTGTACTAATCTAAGTGAAGGATGGTTTATTAGGCAGGTCTTTTTACTAATTATTTATTATTATTATAAGTATTTGTTTGTTACTAAGATTATCTTGGAACAAATAACCCCAACTGTATCTGGAAGCATAAAATCTTACCTGTGTTGAAAATATAAATATTTCAATTTTAAAAATTGTACAGAAAAAGATGTCAGTATTAAATTAATCAGGGATAGATATTATTATTTATTTTATGTCATACTAGTTCATTATTGTGTTTTTATTGCTTAGTTACCAACTATCTAATGTCGTACTTTATGGCCCGCGCGGGCATAAAGAGAAATAATTTTTTATTCAACTTATTTAATAACTATATCGTAAGCTTCTTTAGACTTTTTTGGCAACAGATTTACAGTTGCTTTCTTTGCTTTTTCAATAATTTCGTCAGGAATTCCTGAATTTTCGTTCATTTTGACTTCTAACTTTGACAGATTTTTAATTTTTATCAACATCTTTCGATATTTAGATGTTGCATAAATTATTAAACCATAAAAATGAAGATGGAACAGAAGCTTTGGCAGTTTTGATAATAAAAAAAATCAAAAATTGTTTCGTCAAAAGAAATATAGTCGGGCCCCTCTCAGTTTACTTATAGTAACTACCAGTGAATAACACTTTCTTCACAGAAACTTGCTGTAATATCTTCAAATACTACAAGTAGGTAGTGTAAAGAAATGTTATGATTATACTAAATAATTTTGACTTTAACAATACCAATGTGTCATCTCTCGATTTAAAAAAGATCTATTGTCTTTCCATCTTTCCAAGATGTTGAATTTTCACTAACAAATAAAAATTGAATGTATTTTTATAGTACATTGTATTAATAATATCCTCCACCTCCACCTGTCGGTAAAATAAGGTTATCAACATTTTTACTTTAGTTTAACTATGCAGAAAGGTTTATCGATAACCTACATAGTCTATCCCTTCCCTTTGAGATGTCAGCAGTTGCTTGCTTATCGCGATTGCTTAGGTTATTTTAACTTATTGCTGAGACCGGGCGATGCTAGCTTAGGATAAGACGCACAGTTTAGTTCACTCTGGACAGCGTCGGACCTATAGAGATAATACTATGTATACTACGTATTATCTCTATGGTCAGACCACACGTTATTGGTTCTGTATGGCCATTAGCGTTACAATTAAACATAGCACCGGGTGGATAAACCATAAAGGGCTGTGGTGTTCTACTCCTTTTCTTGAGAGCTGTACATATCGAGAAAAGTTGAGGAGACAAGCCACGGTAAAGTTTATCAGCCTTTCGCATTGCGATTAACACCGCTATAAGAGCTTGTATGTGCTTGTCCAAGTTCACAATACTTTTTTAAATAACCCAGATTAAAGTAATTTGCGCCACCATGTATTTATTATTACATGGTACAACAGACCAATTTTTGACCAATTTTTATTTTTTATGACGTGTGTGCATCTTTGAAAAATCCATTTAAATAATAGAAGAAATAATTTGGGCCACCGTGTATAAATATTTTTTGTACAAGGTGTGCAAAATAAATTATCTTTAACCAACTTATATAAAACATAAATTAATAGAAGGAAATTTGGGCCACTATGTATATTTTTATGTACACGGTGTGCAAAATAAAAAATCTTTGACTAAACTACATTAAAAATAGAAGGACTAATTTGGGCCACCATGTATAAATATTTTTATGTACACGGTGTGCAA
>CAJUYH010001156.1:1951-51988 GCA_910591685.1 Galerucella tenella
CGCGTCTATGTCATTTCTATATCCATCGTCTACATGTCGTCATCGTCGTCGTTGTCGTCGTCGGTGCCATCGTTATACCGTCGTTGTTGTTGGCCGTGAATAGTGTATATGAAACGCTTGGAACATATTCACGCATAGTCGCGCACACCTCGTTATTTATTTATGTCATTCTATCTCGTTTATGTTCTCGGCTTTTTTTTTTTGTTCGTGTCTTCAATGTGGTGGTCAACTAGCAGTATATACGTAGGTGAATAAAAATGCTGGGAGTAAATATGATATCAATGAAAGAGAGACAAAAAAAAAAGAATACGGTACCTATAACTAAATCAATTTAATAATTGTTAATTTATACGTGGAAAAATTTTTTTTTTTTCATATCTATGACTTTTCGCCAAAACACCACAGCCTATCAATATTAAAATATTTTTTTGTTCTCCAAAGTGTCGCACACAATTTAATATCTATATACGAACAACGACATGGCCCGAATGCCCTCAAAACCACTCGATGTTCTTTAATCAAGTTCTACTTCAATGCATGTGACATTAAAAATAATATAGAACAAAGCTTTCTCCAAAACAAAAATAATATAACCCACCTACAGTCACTAAATCGTCCATTCACACATTCTATAGGCCATTGTCATATTCGCACACCCACTCATATCTTTAGTTTGCGTGCGACGCGCTTACGGTATATTTATTTCATCGTTACCGCGGCAAATGGGTTTGTGTGCGCGAGTCTATGTCTGTTTAAATACGCGCGCGCGCGTTTGGGGACATGTGAAATTTCAACGAAAACACCACACGTCGCGAAGAAATTAATGGCACCCACCAAGGATAAAGTGCCACCGATAACACCACCAGACCAAGAGGGAATGCGGGGTGTCGTTGAGTAGCGCGCAATGAATAAGGAGCGAGTAAGAGACAAAATGTTGTGAGCAAATATATATATATATATATATATATATACAGGACGGATGATGTTGCCAACACCACCGTTGGCTTCAGTGGTTGAGGCGCCGCAATGTATATAGGTAGCTGTGAAGAGAATGACTAGGTCTTCGTAACGTTTCCAAGTGTATGTGTGTGCGAGTGTGAATGCCAGGCACATTCACTCATATACCACTTCATGTGCGTTTAGTAAACACAACAGTAAGTTACTCCCGCAGTGTGGCAAACGACTTGTATATATCCACAGTGTGACGAAACAAAGTTTGATGCTTTTCCTACCCACATAACTTTACTTGCTTCAACATCTATCCTCATGTAGCCACATCAGTAGCTAAACATTTTAGAAATTGGTAAAGGCACACGAGAAACCATCTAACTCAACCTAATTCTATAACACGCAATTATAATTTGTATACACACAGAAAAAAAATAAATACGAACAATGTCAATTTTTGATACTTTAAATAATAAGTTGATGAAATTTTTCGTAAAAAAATTGTATGTCAATGCACAAATAAAAATCATACAATACCGTACATCAATTATAAATTTACAAGTTGTATCACAATTTTTTTGTTTATATATTATTCAACGAATATGACGATAATTGTGAGGAATTTCCGGTAGAGACACGATATAAATACTCCGATTCACACAGGATATATCGGAATGTATATATGGATTTTCATATACATATATAAAATAATGATTACACGGGAATCCGGATGGTATGCGACCGAATTTTCTGTAAATATTGATCTCCCAGTATCAAACTTCCGGTATATAACATCAATGGCGCATCAGAGGAAGTGAGGGCGAGAGGGGGAAAGAGAGAGAGAGAGAGAGAGAGAGAATATGAGAAAGAGATGGTGATGATAGTATAGGGGATGTGCGGAATGTCCAGTGTTATTACCAGTCAGGTCCATTGTAGAGGTCCGTATACAACTTCCATTTGTATTTGTGTATACGTATATATGCACGTGTGTCTTTGAAAATGGTTACGAAACGTTGCGTTACATAGTCCATACATATCGAGGCGCATACCGGCACCCACACACACACCTTTATATATGTATATATATATATATATATGTATGCATATAAACTCATACAATGGCAAAAAGAAAATCGAAAACAAAGGATATCCGATTTTGTCGACATATATATATATATATATATATATATATATATGTGTGTGTATGTCAATGCGACATTCTCATATACAAATAGTCATTTTATTAACCAAACAAAAATAAACAAATTCCATGTGTAAATGATTGAAACTGTACATTTATATTTAATTACAAATCACAAATATCCCATATATGTTTTTTATTTTTTCATTCAAATATAAATACATCTTTGTTCTATTGTATTTAAAGTTGTTTAATAAACACAATGATTGTGTCAATTAAATAAATTAATTGATTATAACATTGTGATATTATTTTCGAATGGACTTTATATATTGACTCGATGTATACAATTTTGCAGTTTGTCTATCATGATTGTCAACGATTCTATATATATATATGTATAAATCCTCTTTATATACATATATATCTATAGTGATTGGGTTTTCTCTTCCAGTGACATTAAATCGTGCGGAGAGTGAAGCTTGCGTTGCAACTGATAATCAGCCAACGATACACAGTCTCTCAACACTAGTACTACTGCTATGGCACACTCAATTTATGTGTATATATATATATATATATGTGTGTGTGTGTGTGTGTGTGTGTATATGGCCAGTCAGTTTATATTGATTGTTGTATATATAATCAAACTGTCGATTTGAGAATGGCACATGTTTTAAGGGGACAGTGGTGGTGATGCTGCCAGGACAGACTGAATTATATTCACTACTACCACTACTAGTATTGTACTAGTACCACAAATTACAAATTTACGAGTTTTCCGGTGACACAAACAAGCAAATGTATGTCTCGTTTCACGTCAATATGTCAATCTACATGATTTTTTTTTTTTTTTTTTTTTTTTTCCCCCCATTCTCATTGTTTTCATTCTAAATATAAATTGGAAACTCGTTCGAAATTAATTAGCTAAACGAAATATGAATAGATAATTTTTCACATGAAAACACTTTTATTTTATTCCCTTACGTGTGTGTGTGTGTGTGTGTGTGAGGGGGTTGTCAACCAAATGATAAAGTATGTATTTGCGCATGAGGAAACGGTGTGAAAATTTTTTATCAATGCTCGGCAGACATTCGCAGAGACAAGAAATATATTACCATGAATCAATAAAACGAAAAGAGAGTTGAAATGAAAAATGAAAAATAAGTGAAAAGTAGTGTTGCGATTTGCACTCAGTATGTTAAAATGAAAAAAAAATAAAAAAAATAAAAATAGACGATGGCCAAAAATATATTCATACCGTATTCCGAGTGTACCATAAATAAAATAACTATAAAAAACATACATTAATTGCAATAATATAATAGATAATATACCGTGACATCGCAGTAGAAACTGTTTTCATCCATTTGTAATTTTGCCATTTACCCGTCGACTATTTTGTCGCCGTGACTCCTAACCAAGATGAATATGCTGTTTTATCCCTCTTATATATACGCACGCCCACAATCTCTGTAGCACCCTCGCATACTTCATGAATACACACACACACATGTATATATATATATAAATACTTTGATGTTAGTCTACGCTTGCATATTGCATATAAGCCCACGACAGTAGTGTGTGATACAGAAGGTTGTGGTGGAGATGAAGGAGGTTAGGTAGTGGATCCATTAGCACACACCATTTGAATATTTGCAAAGCGTTGCAAAGTGTGGTAGGCAAGGGAGAGAAATAGAGAGAGAGAGAGAGAGAGAGAGATACAAAGAGGAAAGAAATAAAAGCAGCGGAAAGAAAATGTAATATAGTGACATGTCATTACCATTTGTATTTGAGATGGTTATCGTGTTGATGTTGTTGGACTAGAAATTGTAGATTGAACCAAATATATTTATATATATATATATATATATATATATTTTTTTTATCAAAAAATATTCTACTGAGTAAAATACTACGTTGACAAAAATATAATATATATTTATTGTAATGGAATTATATATATTTTATTATAATTGAATTATAAAGTGGTAGCAGTGGATGAAACGTGGGGAAACTTGGTAAAATAGTGAGAGAAAATTCAATTTCCTCCGAAAAATATCTATATGTATACACATATATATATATATATATAGGGATGCTATGTAACAATGAGAAACTTTCCTTTTTGTTTGTTAAAAAATAAAATAGACTAAGAAGATGAGAAAGAAACGAAGAAAGGGAAAGTTTTAAACGTGAAATAAGAAAATTTGTTGAATGTATTTACAAAGTCACGTATTTTCAATTAAATAACTAAACATTTTTATTATTACTTGTGTAAATGTCGATAAAAACAACAATATTTATACATTTTTTCATATATATAATTTTTTTATTGTGATTTATTTTTTTATAAACTGAAATACGATCGCAATGATTGGGGAAAAAAAAAAAAAAAAAAAAATGCGGGATTCACCAAGTGGAAGAGAAAGAGGGATGTTCACTTTCGATTTTACCCTGCTCCAATCCCTTTTTGGTGTCATTCCCATGTGTGCCCTTGAACGAAATAAGATCGCACGTGCGATTCAACAACGAGAAGGACGCGCTTGAACTCAAACCTACCGCTTTAACTCCTTTGTTATATATACTTGGTTGGCGGTGGGCGACTTCTTCGCGTTAGCAGTTAAAACTGACCTCGTCTCTCACTTTAAACGATATAACCACAAACGCAAAACACAAACATATTATGTTTATAAACGTTTATACATATTATTATGTCCAAACATGATATCCATGTTTGGATAAATATTATTATAATATTCCGTGTGCAAATATGCGTGGGTATGTACTTATCTACTTATTGCATCACGTAACTATATGATACGTATATAAATATAACAACATATATATATGTGTGTGTGTGTATAAATGTATAGATAATATTCACGGCGATAACTCGAAATCACGATTTGCGTGGGAACAGATCCGTAACGTTTTAATTCGGCGTTTCGATTCGCTGGCTGATCATTGACCGCGACAGTGCTTGTCAGCTCATTGTTATATATATATATATATATATATATATATGGACATGCATGGACATACGTGACGCCGGGAAATTTCCATGAGAGTATAAGGCAGGCCGCCACCACGCTATCATTGATCTATTATAGGCAATATTTTTAATTTTATTTCTGTACATTTTCGGTTTCGAGTATTTTTCTCGTTTTCGCTTCTCTTTTTTAATTCGACTCTGGGAAATTCGATTTGCCGGGTGGTCGCGCAAAATACCGATTGCGTCACTCGTGCATTCACATACCAAAATTTCATTTATATATATATATATATGTATAATAGGTATAAATAAAGTCAACATATACAAACGAAATTAATATGCATTTGATGATATTCACCGAATAAGAAATACTCGTTGTCTCGTTAATTATATTTTTTTCAACGTCAACAAATATATATATATATATGAAGGTTAATATATAGGTTGAAGTTGTGGTAAGAGTTACCCTTGGCGTCATTTCACTATTTAATTCGACGGTGGTATCTTGTGGGACACACGGTTTGCCTGGATTATCCCGGAAACGCGCGGTAGAGACATTCAACTCGATCCCTGAACTCTCCGCGCCGTTGTAATCTCCTTTTCCTCCTCTACCTCGGACAATATCTCACTCGCTCACGTGTATATCTCGCGTTTTGTTTCACTCTTGTACACAAACTTCTTGCTTTAATACGAGGGTATAGTGTCGCCATGCGGAGAACAGACATTGGGATCAAGAAGCAATTATACTCTGTGCACGTCACTCGACAAAATCCCCCTTTGCATTTCTCCATCTATCTCTCACTCCTTGTCCTTCGCATTTTTTTTTATCGTTTATACTCAATTTTATTCATAACTCTTCTTCATTTCATTTTATAATTATCTATAAAATTATATTTTATGTATTATTTTTCGCAATTTTATATGTTGACAATATCACGTTGATTCAATTAATTGTGTATATTGATTATATTTTTCACAAATCTAACAAGGAGATTAATTTTCTTTTTGTTAAAATGATTAAAGATGATATAGTGAAGATCCATTTGGGTCAGATTTATGATGTGCTTTTGCGATTAATTGTTGGACTCAAGTGCTTTTGTTTGAGCATAAAATTATGCCCAAGGTACTTGAAAAATATAACGAAAGAAAAAAATTACAGCCATTGTCCAATGATAATAAAATAAAATGAATCTGCATTTATTTTCAATAGAGCTAAATATTGATTTATTATATTCGTTGCATAGTGAATATAACCGGCTGGTTGCATCATGTAAATCACTTGACAGATCCAAATGTATAAAACTATAAAAATACCTTGACATAAT
This sequence comes from Galerucella tenella, assembly GCA_910591685.1. Lineage (NCBI taxonomy): Eukaryota > Metazoa > Arthropoda > Insecta > Coleoptera > Chrysomelidae > Galerucella > Galerucella tenella. The sequence goes on from CAJUYH010001156.1 coordinate 8,364, forward strand.
AAAATAATTTGAAAATAGAGCGATAAAAGCCGATATGCATTTCTATCTTGGACAGTTTTTTCAATATATTCATTTTTTTTTATTATATATAATAATGGTAGACACATCAAGAATTGCCCTAACGAGCATGTAATATTCGCGACATCCGCGATACCTAAAAGGTTATTCACACAGCGGTGAAGATGATGGTGGTGGTGGTGGTGGTGGTGGTGGTGGAGTTGATGGCAGCTAGCACACACCGGACTTCTTATAATCGTACGGCAAGAGTCCCGTAATGAAACATCGGACTTTCAGCCTTAGGCTACTGCTGTAGAATTCCTTATTCTCCATCGTCTTCATCATCTTCATTTCTATACAACCAACTTCTTTATCTTGTTCCTCTTTTCCGCCTCTCACTTCTTTTTTTCTTATTTCGCTTCCATATTTTATTTTTTTACTTCTTCTTCCTCTCATCTTTGTTCCACACTCAGCCTCTTCATGTTTTACTCTGCACTTTCAACACACGAAAATCCTCATCCAAGCGCACTTCATCTTCTACTTGTGTTAAAGCGAAAACGAAAGAGGAGGAAAAAAAACACAGATGGTGGAAAAACTTTTACCCTTCTAAATCTAATTTTATCACTTGGCCAGAGGAAACTTAATATTTGGTTTTTATTGAATAATAGATAAACTCCTTGAAAGTTGTGTCGCTTCTTTTTCACTCTCTTACGCTCTTGTAATTTTTTTTTCAATGTTTATTCGTCTTTGTTACTTTGTAGTAGAATACTGAATTTATTAAACGACCACTGAATAACTATAATTAAATATAAATATGAAAATATTTGCAGGTTGCATTTATTTTTGTTTATAAAATAGGATGATAAGAGGATACAAAATATTTGTAATTTTTCGTCGGTTGTAGTGAATAATCTTGCAGTTAAATTTTATCCTTTTTTTTCCTCACTGCCCCCTTTCGCCTCCCCAACTAATCCCATATCGCCTTTGTTAACATTTTACTACCAACATATATATTGCATAAAAATTTTTCAAGACCACAATATAATCAATAGAATATCCAAACTTATGTCAACAAATTATCTTGAACAATTTTAACTACCACAAAATAATTGCTAAAGTATTTACCAAGTTATCTATATATAAATATAATAATAATTATAGCAAAAATGTAATTTTCTACCATAAACGATCGCCTGGAGCAATGAAAAGATGAACTGAAACTATTATACTGTATATGGAAGTTGAAATAGAAATGATGTAAAACTGTAAAAGAACAAATTTTATAGAAACGAGACTGACAGGTCCATAACATATACATATATATATATATATGTATTACAATAGAGGAGAGAACGAAGAGAAAAACCAAGTGTACTATATAACCCAGAGCTTGCATAAGAGATCCGACATTGGTGGGAAGTCGAGTTAGAGAGATGTACCCAAGAGGCTATTAACCGTTCGCAAACAATGATTTGAAAGCGGAAGTGGCTGCGCGTCCACCACACATGGCGTTTCATCAAAATTCCCATCTCAATTCTATGAGCACAGACAATAGCGAAACCATAAGACTAGAAGATAAAAAATAGAAAAATAAAAAAATGATAAATGCACCAATAATTTTTTTATTCCTCCTTTTTCCGTCAACTCAATCGCAGATAAGGACAATTTATTCTTTTATATTTTTCATTATTTTCCTGTGTTTTTTTTTTTGTGCACTCTCAAGATGAATGACAGATCCAAAACCAAATGCAAGAGGCATTTACGCATTTGAATATATATATATATATATATATATATAGATCATTGTGGTATAGTAGTCCAAGAGTCTTTTACTCCTTTCACTCGATCTTTTTGTCTGAAATGGTCTCGACCTTTTAACTCTATTTCTTTTCTATACACTGGGCACGTAGTTGGCATTCATTTCATTTCGTGTGCCACGTATGGGCACGTGGTATACACCCTCACTTCCTCATTCCCCCTCTATCGTTCTCTTTCTTTGGCCATACCATATAAATACTATAACATTTTAAACCACCGCTGGGTGCATTGGCGCGAAGCTGAAATTTATTCAGCCAAATATTTCTTATTTTTCCACTTACAACTTTTACATTTTATTTTTTTTATTTATACTCCATTTTACCAATTTTTGCCTTATATATATATACATATGTATCGTCATAAATACAGTTACGTTGATGCATTAACAGAGGAGGGACTTTGAATGGAAATAAAACAACTCATAAATTCCTCTTCATTTATATATGTAAACAAATTGTTTTCACAACTATTTCCTGTTGCCCATTACCACATATTATCATTAAATATCCCGCGAGTATATAAGTAAAAGCAGCAATCAAAATAAAAAATAAATAAAGAAAAGAAAATATATAGGTGTAGTGAAAAAAATACGCGTGAAGATTAGAGAGAAGAAAAAAATAAATAAATAAAAAAGAAAAACGCATGGCTCCTTAACTACTGACAAAGATAAATTCCTGGTGTACTGAATCTTATCCATTGTATAAAATCTGTTATTTTCTCACGCTGATAATGACAGTGTTTGGGTAATGATCGAAGTCTCCAAGGTAGTTGTATATGACTTCTGAGAAAAAGATAAAACTTGCTTGAGAGAATCACTTTGCTGTCGTGCACACACGAACACACGAATATAAGTAAGCATAAGAGCGCGAGTGTGTTGTATGAGCGCGCGCGCGCTCGCGCTTGGGCAATGATGAATTTTTTCTCTCTGACAGTAGTGGCTATGTGATTCCCGTTATTATGTGAAAGATATTGCAAAAGAATGAGGGAGATAGTAAATGGTAAAAGGAGAGAAAGAGAGAAAAAAATAAAAGATGAAGGCGGAGAAAAGCTATACAGCAACTACTGACGGTTGGCTTATTAGGCGCGATACACAAGGGTTGGCAGATACTTAAGCATTTTATCTGTACATCGAATATCCATCGTGGTAGATAGCCGTTGGTGGTAGTCGTTTGCTTCTACACTAACTATTATACTGTGTATAATATCCCTCAACTTGTTTTTCATATATCAATTCGCATTTTAAACGTGCGAGAGGATGGGAGAAATAGAGATAGAGAGTAAATGGCAAATAGATGCTTGTTGGTCACACGCTGTTGGCAATTGTATAAATTATGTACACACAACTATGCTAAAATACTTGGGATATTTAAAGAATTTTCGCCTGTCTATACACTAACAAATTGTTCATATCTGTATATACACACACGTTTATATATATATATATAATTATAAATTAATAGTTTTATATTTATTAGCATTAAACTCATGCTTCAAATTCTTCTAAAAAAATATATGATTTTTAATGTGTGATATTAAAAATTTGAATTACTTTTAAGTTGCATAAACGATCGTACCCACACCTCAAATACCGTCTGAAAAATAATTAATTAGAGTTTTATTATAAAAATTAAAAAAAAAAATGATTTTGTACCTCTCTTATTTCACTTAAATTAGATATATTATAGAATATATCGTATATTTACTCAGTCAAATATCCACACACCACTTAAAATATAAATTTTTTTTTTCTTTTCATTCACTTGATCTGCATAGATACTCGTTCACAATCTCCACCTATATATATATATATATATTTATATTTTTTTATATATATATATATATATATATATATGCATTCTGTCACGCCTTTTGAACCTCTTCCACTCCTCCACTCTCTTTATCTTCGCTGCAGAATATTGAAAATATGAATATTCATGCGCGACAGTTATTTAACTGAAGCGTATACGGAAAAGACGTCGTGACAACAGAACCAAACGGGCAGTGAATGAAGGAAACGAGCAAAATGCTACATACATACTTACATACATAAAATACACCGTCTAAAAGCTTCATACACACATATCTATATATGTACGAATTACAAATTCTCGTATATCGATGCAGATGCGCCGTGCGAGTGCATCCCCGTCTCATATGCGGCCTTATTCACATTGCAAACTTCAACATGACGTTGTTGATGTCGCTCTACCACACCATTCTCGTTATGATGGTCGTTCCCATCGTCGTCGTCGTCGTCGTCGTCGTTGTCGTCGTTCTCGACATCGTCATCGTCGTGTCCCGCTTTCTCGTTGTCATTTCAACGGTGAGGGAGGATTTTGCCGGCTTTTGTGTGTTAATTTTGAGGCCGCGCATTGTCGATGCACTTTGGCGAATTTGCAAATTGAAAAGCTTGAGCTACGAACCGAAGTACCGTAGAAACACGCACACACACCTATATATATATATATTATATGTATGTGGTATGTAGTAGAGAAGAATGAGAAGAAGCACACGGACCTGCGCTGAGAACGCGACAGATCCGCCTGGTAATTTCCCATCTTGAATAAATCGATTTGAGGTAGTATAGAGAGCTTTCAACCAACACAACCCCAATTTAAGTGAAACGAGACTGAATAAAACTTCTCTACTACCACCAATACATACATATATATACATCACATCGCTATCGAAAATTTTTCACTCTCCCTATTTCTCTCGTACTCCACCTTCTTTCCACTCTTGCTAAATCATTCCGAATATTGCCCGGGTAATTCCATCAACGAATTTGTGAAGTATGTAAAAAAAAATAAAATAAAATTCCACCAATCGATTATTCACCAAAATAATTTACCACTATCTATCTATGTATATATATATATATATTGAAAAAATGGAGATAGGAATTTAGAGTAAAATATATTCGCACGAGAGTGTTCAACGTCATTTTTAAAAAATATATATATATATTTATTTAATGCGCAACCTCTATGCCACTCGGTAAAGACTGGTGCAAATATTTATCGACTATAATATCCTGGGTAGGTACTCTAAAGATCGATCCAACATTCCAATCCCCATCGACATTGGTGGTAGTGGTGGTGTGCACTTATATATATATATATATATATATAGACTTATAGCTAGAGAGGGTACGAGGGCGAAACAGAGAAAGCGACAGAGATTGTAAAGGAAGAAAGATGATACGCAGCGCGATAATTCACCAAGCTGATACATATAACTTATACGCGGACCCCGTTACTGCGCCAACGACGCTATACACTTGACAGATATTTATCGTCGTCGTTGCTACTAATTGACACGTTGATAGTTGGGGCCCTTGCGCGAACGCAAGAGCTATAACCAAACGTTATGAGAAACCTACTCATGGAATTATCGGTGTTGAGACAAACAGAGACACAGTATATATATATATACAGAAATACATGGACGAATATATATATACAGTGATAGACAGACAGACAGACAGACAGACAGGTAGAGGTAAAAAAAAAAATAATAAAAAAAATGGCAGAAGAACAGAAAGATAAAAATTAAAAATTACATTGTAACAACAGACATTGTGCGAAAGGCATCACTTGAGAAGATCTTATAATTACTCGCTCGAGTCTTCAGGAAAAGAAAAAGAATGGATATATATACGAGGGGTGAGAGAGAGAGAGAAAGAAAAACGTTAATACTGCCGTAAATATATTAACTTTCAATATAACTAGATATTTACATTATTCATTCTAACGAATTAATATATTGGCATTGTAATTATTAATGATGAGTTTTTAAATTGCGATTTTTTTTCGTTTTTCAATCCGACATATTTTCCCTTTTTTTGTCTTCTAATTTATGTGTTGAATTCTTAGTTCACGCGACATTTCCAATGTCTTTCAATATATATGTAGTTTTAAGATTTATATTAATTCCAACGTGAAAATACACGTCGCCATTATTTAAATTTATGTTCATTCATATATATATATATATATATGTATACATATGGATGTTTGAAAAAATAGTCAACGAACATAAAACTTAATTTTTTTTTTCCAATATCCTTACGGGTGTGGATATATGCGTATGTTCCCTACGCGTTTTATACAAATGCGCACGTTTCCTCGTTCTATAAAATCTTCAAGATGGCACAAAGTCGTTAAAAAAAAAAATGGTGGAAAAAAAATAGCTACGACGCCAAGTTTCATTAAACTCCAACGGAGGCACATCGCCTTGGTGAATGCCCTTATCTCGCGCTAAAACTTGGAAGTCAACCAGATAACTAAAAGGTGAAGGAGTATAGAGAAGGGAATTGGGTTTGTAAGCGTCTTTGTAGATATATATATGGCTAAGTAGTATATACTATAAGCTAAGCTACAGGGAGTTTTGGGTAATTGCAATCGCGTATACGAACGCGCGTCAAAACTTATCCAGTTGGCGATTAATGATTCGTCTTGTTATAATGAGGAGGGAAAAAGACTCGTTTTACCCTCAATGGGTAAATCTAAATGAGGTGTCTTATAAAGGTTCATTTCATTATGGCTTATTCTATGTGGCAAATGGATGGTAGCTCTCATAACGAATATACTGGATATTTTTTTTTTGTATCTCACATTTTATCATGTATTCAAAGAAGGAAATAAAAAGAAAAAGAATAATCTAAACACAGTGAGATCATTTAGCACTGTAATTATATTCGTAAATACTCTTTAAAATAACTGTATGTGCTTTTCTCTTTTGCCATATACTTAAATCCGTTTTAAAATATTCCGAAATGTCTAACACTCTCTTTCTTTTTCTGCCTATTTTTCTCTCTAAACTTCCTATTATTCGAACAAATTAATTCAAAGATAACTGAACAGTTAGCTACAAGCATAATAGGGGGAACAAAAAGGAAACGTACTTAACGCTTCGTAGCAATCCAGAGAATATAATTTTGCGGATGGTTCCCCTTTATTTTCATTCATTACATTAATTGCCTATGTTATATATATATATATATATATATATATATATATATATAATATAAGTTAAATTCGATAGTTGAAACCGTCAGTTGCATTGCTATATGAATCACAAATTCATATACGTGCATAGTTGGATATTAATCTAAAGACAATATCAATGCTATGAATATGATTTTTAATTTATAAATTCATTGTTCCATTTTGTTTTTTTTTCAACTAATCCAATTTAACGATGTACAGTGGGATAAGCTACATGCACATAATTTTCAAAGCCAATCTTTCTCCCTTTCAACATTTATAATCACGGGCAATTTATAATTATATCTCGTGTGGTTCTTTCTCCTGCGGTGTATGAAGGACATGTGCGGGTTTTATCATTCTAAAATGATCCGTGATTTTAACCTTACTCTATGTATATATCTGCGGGTCTCAAACGAAAATTTATATACAAACATATATATGCGCAAAATAATATATATACATGCTTATTATATATAAGAGAAATTCAATTTGCCCTCATCGATGATACAATTAAATAATTTCATTGTAATATTATTTTTTTTTCTCTGCCATTTTATTATTTTTATTCAGATCTATATTATTGATATTACTACATGCTTAATGAGACGCTATATAAAATGAACATTCTGGTTTAGGGGAGATTGTGAAGAGCAAAGAAATATCCCCTCATATTTATCATGAAAAATAAAATATTCCTTTTCACTTTTGAACAATTCCATGTCGTAATGCTCACGGTTCATGAATTGCGGATAACTTTTCCAAGCCAATAATCCTTCTACCGAATCGACGAAAGAACACAGAGAGAAAGTAGTAGGGGTGAATGAGAGAAAGAGAGAAAGGAAAATTTAATTGAAGGCACGGGTATAACTGTGTCTGTTTTCCTATCCCTTGTGAATGTGCAAGTTTGATCGGAGCGGAAAACTTACTCTCGGTCCAGTTAAATTGCGCACATTGCGACAATGAAGACGCGGGAGGGCGGGTGAATAGAATGGTGGTGGAGATGGTACAGTATAGAGAAATGAGGAAGGATAATCTAGAGTTAGATAAAACCTATAGGCAAATCATTTCACTCTCTCTCTCTCTCTCTCCCTGTGTAGAGACACCCTTTCTATCCCTTCCCTTTCCTCAATTCCATCTCTTACTCCCTTAACACAAATTAATTTTCACTCAGACCAACAACTTTTTAATGAACTAATAATATGATATTAATTAATTATTCGAGGAAAATAATCAATACAAAGCAACAAAAAAATTATTTCTAAAATAACGACAAATAGATTTAAAAAATTGCAATCATTCCCTATTAAGTATGAAACATTGATTATAATTTTAATAATAAATTCAAGATTGTCCAATAGCAATAAATGAATATAACTCACCTGATTTGTTGGAATAAATAAGCCTTTTTCAAAGTCGAATGTATCTATGTAGAACCGGTATCGCGCGAAATCGAAGGTACCACTTCGGGCAAAAGACAACAAGAGACAAGATACCACACCAAGTGTATATGTTGCACTAGTAGAGTAGGCAGAGTGTATGTATTTCTCTCGTCGTGTATGCCCTTGGACTTGAGCCCCGTTCACGGCCACAACCAACACAGAAATGCTGGGATTGCAAGGCGTGCGGCCACTTTTCCTGCTTGGTGCTCTTCTCGCACACACTACATACGTTATAGAGAGTGTTGTTGTATAGCGAATAGAAATGGTGGTGATAGTTATGGTCATGGTGGTGGTGGTGGTGGTGGTGGTTGTGGTGGTAGAGAGAAGCGGAAGCGAGCAAATGATAGAGAGAGAGAGAAAGAGTAAAAGAAGAAGAGAGCTCCGGTGTATATAGAGAATAGTACACGGTTGCTGTTGGCAGGTGGAATGCTCCAACATATATATCGCGGTACCATCACATTGTCTATATATGTATGTATATGTGTGTGTGTTTGCGTGCGTGCGTTTGTTTGTGTATGTGGTGTTGTGCACCATACACACAAATTATCATTGGCGAAACGCGATCGTTGGATGGTGGAAGAAGTGTCGGTTGTTGGCGAAGTAAAATATGCTGACTGTGAGGAGAATTAGAACGTGGTTCATATTTGGTTTTAAAATAAATATATATAAAAATATTTCGATGATGATGATGATGATGATGATGATGATGATAATAAAAACATTGGAAGGAACTGTTTTACTCAATATTTAAAGAGATCATTGTAGAATTTTATTAATATTGTAACATTCCAATAGCTGTTGTTTGAGAGAGAAAATTATCCGAAATTACTGATGATTTGACAAGGATTTTAATAATTTATTTTGTTTAATTTATTTGATTGAATTATTGTGATTGTGTTCCTAGTTTGTATAGCTGTTGGAATGTGATCTCTTTAATTTTCAAATTAAATGCAAACTGAAAGAAATAAAAGAATGTGATGAGGAAGAGGAAATGTTGATTTCTGGTTGAATCAATCGAATTTGAAAATGACAGTGTTGGGATATGATGATTGGTTTGAATTGCGCGTGAATCGAACCATTAAATAGATAGCTTAACCAGACTGTTCACTTCACAATCCAGTATTGCGTATATATATATATATATGTATGTGTGTAACACGGGCGCCTGTATATTATTATCTCGTTGCAATCAGCAGAGGCTCCGTTCACTTGTTATTCGTTGGTTATTTTGTTGGGATTAACATATTTACTTGGAGGCTATGAGAGTGTAAATTAAACTGAACATGTATATGAGGTAAAAGGGGTGAAAGGTGTGTATACGTGTGTTAGTATTGAGGGTGGAATTGATATATACATGATAATTCACAACAATTGTGAATATTCAATATTGTTTCATTCGCAATTTGTTTTCTTTTTTTTTTTTTTTCTTTTGCCAAAATTTATTTCAATGTATGAAGTGATTTTCTATTGTTTCGATTCGTTTCATCAATATAAAAGCTATTGGGAAATTAATTTCATTTATAATTTTATATTTACCATCCATGGAATTAATTATATTAATTGTTCATTCACTTATTTACTGATTTATTCATTTCTTTTTGTTTGCTACTATTTGTATTATCCGCATGCATTTTTTTTTTTTTCCTATATACAAGTTGTAAATTTTTTTTATATATTATTTATTTTATGTCCACCATCATCGCCACCGACATAGAAAAGTCGTTTGGCTTATCGTCAACGTTATATTACCAAACACCCGCTCATAACAATGATAATACCAATAATAGTAACAAAAAATAAAACTGGCACATCACCACCTACCTTTTCATGAATATCTATATTTATATTGCTCTCGCGATAACGTAGTATCAACTGCAAACAAAACAGAATAAAACTAGAAAAAATAAATAAAACTGCTTTTGTGAATAAAAATATCATAGACAATTCTAATCATCAAGGAATATTAAAAGACAAACAAACAAAATGAGATGGCATTAAAGCATCATTATCCGATAAAATAATTCAAAATAATAATAAATTCGACAGTTAATAATTTTTTTTTCAATTCAAAAATAGGCTCACATCAAACGAGGTCTATCCTCCAACAATTTGATTTTATCATCAACTTATTGGTATGACTGTAAATGCCTAGAGGATTCATTGTTGACTCATTGAGTTAGTTCAACACAATATGTAGCTATATATAAAGATTCTCAGCTTATGGTTTCTCACACGTGGAAAGTGTGCATACACGTGAGTTTTACGAGTCTGTAATGCGGACATTATCCATCAGCAAGTGAGTGGCGTGTAAAGAGCTTGTCGATTCGATAAATAAATATATATACACACCACCTAATTTCACGTTTATATTTCACATGTGCACGATCCAGTTGCACACACACACACATACTTGTATACTGTGTGTGTGTGCGTGTGGGTGTGTAGTGTAAGATTCAACCATGGAGCATTCGCACACCCTGGAGGAAATTCGATATCGCAAATGCGCGTTCTGGTATATCCCCTGAGCACAGATATACTTTGTTAGTATATATATATGTATATATGGAATGGTTATATTCTACAACCGGAAATCAAGCGCGCTATGTGGCCAATGCATATATATATACAGCTCCGAGTGTATGTTTGAGATTGCGAATGAAGTTTGATATTAATTCAGTTAGGAGTACAGTTGGGAGTTAATTATTATATATATATAAACGGTGACGATTTATTTTATATTCACAGATAAATAGTTTTACTATCGAATGTCAATTGGGCTATAACATGATCAAATTGATACATGAAAATGGTACTAGGTGTATGAGAATAGCTGGTTGATTTATTGTCAATGACCGACAGATTGATTGAGTTTATTTAGTGGAAAGTATTGTCCGTTCATTTGATCATAAAATTACGGTTGACTTATTTATTTATTTATTTATTTTTATTTGAGGTGTTTTAGTGAATATAGGAGAAATATACACTACTGCATTACGTAATGATTGTAGACATAATGCAAGGTGTTTAATGAACTCACGCGATAATAATTACCCTCGAAAACTCTGTACTTACCAAAGAGTGAATGCATACAAACACATGTGCCCACTGCATATGTATAGATATGAGAGTGTGCAAGCGTTGGATAATGCCGCTGCTGTTGGTACTGCCAAAGCCGCAGTATGAAAGGAATCTCCAAGATAATCTCAACTCTTTTCGTACTCGCCACTGCATTCTTATATATATTCCTCCTTTAACCGCATCAAAGCTCCAATAGAATCGATTTATCACGTCGTCCTGTGAGAGTTAGGCGTCGTCTTCCAACCGCCCTCAATGAATGCCGTTCGCGTGTAATCCACGTGCGGTATTCCCCGCATCGTCAATGATACCTATAGTGTTAAAGCATTATACCAATGCCTTGGGCGTAAATCGCGAAAATTATCGTTTTCCATATGAGAGAAGTGTGTGTTGGGTATTTTATACATTTTTCATTTTTTATTTTCCTACTCTATTGCACTCTATTCTCCTCCATTCTATTTTATTATTATTTTTTTTTTTTTCCCCCTCCTTTTCTTTTACTGTTTCCATGTATATGATAAAAGTCAAAAGATGAGATATGAGTATATGTCTATCGCGTGCGCATAGACTTATCCATCAGTATGTATAATGACGAATCAATTTCTTTTATATAGGGCCGTGACTTCCTGCGCATTAAGGAAAAAGCCCTTGAGGCTTTTATATATACACTCTCTTTTGCAGATGATCGCCCACATCGCCTCAAGCGATTGATACAAATTATAAGTCATCGCTGCACTCTTCCATATACACATCATGCGATGAAGCCAAACTCGCGCGCGCCTAATACGTCTGCAAATATATATATATATATGCGTGTGTGTGTGAGACAGAGAGAGAGTATATGACTGTATGCTATGTATCTATTAATAATGATTCCTCTCTATTGGATCATTCATTATTTCTATACCGCCAACAACAAAAATCAATGACATTGATATATTTTCCTTTATTCACCAAATGCACTATAATTGATAATCAATTTTTTATTTATATATACAAGCATTAACATATTTTATTTTATTATTTTTTAACAATTATATTGCATTTACCGAGTCTCTAATACAATTTTTTTAACATTCACAGGGATAATAATATCAGTTTTATATTTTAGAACACTGCAACGACGTTTATTAAAAAAAGAAAAAAAAGAAAAAAACATCAGGAAATTTTATGTATATAAAAGTATGGAAAAATTGGTTTTCACTGGGATGTTGATAATATATAAAAATAAAAAATTGATCCATTATTCAGCGGTGAAATATTGATGGAGAAAAGATGTGAGCGAGAGGAAGAAGGACGCGATATAAACGCGTCACCCTCTTTCTTTCCACCCCTCTATCTTTCTCACCCGCCCTACTTCTTCTTCTTCTGTTTTGTATCCATTCACGGTCTTTTTGCTGTATGTTATATGGCAGGTTAATGACCGGAGCCAAATATCATCTTCTCAATTTTTTCTATAGGTTTAAACAATTTGTCAAAGTTACTATCATCCCTCTAATATATATGTGTATGTATGTGTATATATTGAACCGAAGCAATCGAGTAGAGGGCAAAGAGGATAACTTTTGTAGTGCGCTTACGTCGCACGTTCGTAAACTCACGCACCATTGGTTCGATGGGGCCATATACACGTATATATATATGTATATATATATATGTAGTGTAAATTCTTGAAGCAAACGAGCGCGCATCTAGGGAAGAGCGCCAATAAATTTGAGACTTGTTCAACGATGGGTGCACGCGCATATACTCACGTGCTAGGTTAAAACTTGGAAACTTGTGGATTTGCTGAAAGTATATTTTATTGTGTTTCACTTGACAGCATAGTTTTGTATATGTGTGTCGGTATATATTTCACTTTGTATTGCATATATAAAATAAAAATAAAATATAGAATATAAAGAATAAAAAATAATAATGGAATATTAAATAGATATAATTTAAATAATTTTTTTTTTATGTTTCGAGAACATATTTTTGTATAGTTATGAGATATTCTATATTGAATCAATCGCTCACTATTTGTTAAATATTCATTTATGAATAATTATAATGAGAAATAGCTTTTTTCATTTTTTGGAAAAATTTTTATGTAGCATTGCAATTTAAAATATATTTTTGGTATTTACAATATTTTATCGAAGAATTTGTGGTGAAATTGATAAACCAGTATTAAATAAATATTTAAGATATTCAACTATGAAAAAATATTTTGATTTTAACGCGAATGATTAAATCAGTGGAAATAAAATATTTCATTCACTTCACACACACACATGTATATGTATGAATATCTTTATTCATGTTTATGATACACACAACATGTACTTTATTGCATTATACATACATTTCCGGCTCGATATAATAATATATACATATATAATTGTATGATTCAAGACAATATTATGGATGAGATGTGCGTTATGCGGATGAAAAACGCGAGAAATTCAACAGCCAAAGCCGAACTAATTCACTACAGAACAAGACGATATTGTTGGGTAGTAAATTACACAAAATACATAAAAAAAGAAAAAAAGAAAAAAAGACGAAGAGGAAAAGGGAACAGAAAGTAAAAAAATAAATATACGTAAACCCAGTAGTCCCCTCTATTCTGTTTCCCACTACATCTTTTTCTCTCCGATCCAATAGTAAGAAAGAAATGAAAAGAAGCGCACAGGGGAAAAAGAAAAAAGAAAGAATAAAGAAGCCAAGACGAAGCCTGAGAAATAATGACGGGTGTTCGTCTTACTCCACCGTCTCATAGCTATATGTACTATAGAGTAAAGTTATTTTTCGGTTGAGAGGATACGCGGCCACTGGCACACGCGACAGCTTCTATCCTTCTCCCCACACACTCTATTCCTCTTTATTCTTCTCTCTACATCTTCTTTCTTTCTCTATCTTTCACTCTCTCACTCTCTTCTGCTTGATCTTCATGAATGCCAAATGTTACATGGACATGTGCACAGTGTAAATACACATGTGTATCTATACGTATATATGTATGTGTATAGAGTGGAACAGGTTGGCGGCAGGATGTTGACGAAGATGAACTATGTCGTTGAAATGAACCAGGAAATTGGTTACACAGTCTACCGGAATGTCATACATAGAAATGGGTCCACTTCAGGTCACCTCATACATACATACATATATAGTAAACGCACATATACACATATACGCGCGCACAAACACTTCATTATAAATAGCAAATTGAATAATGAAAAAGTAATAAGCACCATCACTACATAATTCAATTTTATTTCTTTCATAATAAATTCACGCACTCATAAGTCATAAATTATTTTTTAAATATTACCACTCAAGAGTGTAAAATAATTTTTACTTCTCTCCTCTACTCATTATACATATATATATATATATATATATATATATGTATGTACATCTACTTCTGAAGAATACTTTCAATTCTCCCCATCAGACGCTATTTACAGTCGTGTGAGTGTGCGCGGCGTTGTACAAGGTCAGAGCCCTCTCAACGCAAGTTCGAGTATGTATCCGTGAATGTGTCTTTGCGCGACATTGCCCTGGCCGCGCTCGCCGATTCGCGCATTATTCCATACACACTCCACTGTCTATATATTGCCCTTGTCGTGTTGTCTCTATACCTTTCTCTCTATTTCGCATTCTCTATAATGTTTGCCCTTAGACATTGAGAGAAAGAGCAAAGAACTTGGAGAACGCAAATAAGTGCGAGCGCGGTGTGTATGTGCTCTTGTATATATCTCGGTGTACTTCCGACAGCTGTCGTCCCGTTAGGCTGCACGTGATAAGCAAATTTCTCTACCGTTCAGGCAGCTCAGGCGAGAGAGATTGAACTACGGAGAGAGAGATCACATGTATACATATATATATATATTGAGTGTAGTCTAAAACCGCATGAGCGGAATGTATGTATTCGTGTACATGACCACAATCAGTTTATTATTATTTCAAATCATTTACCACCCTTAATCTATCAATAATTCAAACATGTTTATTATCTATTCGAACAATCATCTTGACAACATTGAAAATAATATTTAAAAAATTATATCACTATAATAATATTTAGTTTGTAAGAAAATCATTAATTTAATTCATACTGTCATTTATTATTCAACATGTATTTATCTCCAATCACACGTTGGATTTTTAAAAGAATTTTTGACAAATTTATCGTGGCAATAATTTAACAACATGGCGCTATAATGAAAAACATAAAACAAACATTTGCCCCGATAATGAAAATGATTAATAGTTAATATCATTATTCAACATAATATTCAAATATATTCCAGAGTTACATTTCAGTAAAATTAAAAATTACATAACAAACATAATAAATTGTAAGATGATTGAAAAATAATCAATTCTATATATGGCCGCATAGTGCTCCACAAAATATAAATATATTAATAAACATGAAAACAAACACATAAATAAATCTAAATAAACAGGGAGAGAAAAAAAGTGTTAGTATATGCTCCTATCAGCTAAAACGATAAGAGGATTATTCGAGTCGTCGTATAACAGAGAGATAATGGGGCGTGCACCAGGTATGCTCCAATCATTGCTCTCATCTTCCCCGCACGTCCAATAGACACATATATACCCACATATACATATAAATAAATATATATATATATATATATATATATGAAAAGCAGGGCCTGCCGCAGGAGCAAAAGCAGCAGAAGCAAAAGCAGCCCCGGTGGTGTTCCAACCAGTCGAGTAGTTACACGTATGAAATAATCTATTATCTGAAGAGGTTTAGAGAGGCGCGGTGGACGCGAGGGGATACTGAACAGTCAAAGAGAGAAAGAAGAGTTATCTGGTGCGGCCATTGAATCGCCAAGGCCGTGGAAGAGTGGCGGCAGCTAAGTCGCACCGCGGTCAACGAACTTTTGCGCGCCATTCTCTACTCTTTCTTTACGTTTCTATATGTATATGTATGTATATATATCCAACCAAGTGCGAGAGAGTGCCCTCGTCATCGTTGTTGGTACGCGCGCGCGTATACAGATCGCACTGAACTATTCGCACATTTAGATAGGTTTCCATACACGCGCGCGCTCGCGTACTCTTATTATTTTTTATTTTTTTCAATTTTTTTTTTTTTTTTTTTTTACTGTACTTGAGATTTGTGAATATAAACACACACGTGAGGCTTGTCTGTATTTTATATTCCCATAGTAAATCTCGTGGGGGAAGGTAGAAAAAAGCAAAGAGTATAATGACAAAGTTGCAAACGATGTATCTATGTGTGTGTGTGTGTGTGTGTGTGTGTGCTTTGTATAATGTAGAGAAAGTGCATTCATATATGGGCGTCATCACTCGACGGCATCCAAAAAGGAAATTCGTGTAAATTACTTTGTTAAAGGGATTCTTGTTTGTTTGATATTGAAATATTCGAAATAAAATTGATTTTTTTAAAATTTAAATACAATAAAAATGTTGAGGTTAATTATACAATAATTTAATACAATACTTGGTAAAAAATAATGGTGAGGAATTAAATATTTTTATCAATGTAAAATAAAGTTAAGTAAATTTTATTTATGTAATATTTATTAATTGATTCAATTAATATTTTTGTTTATGTATCTATTGAAATGTTTAGATGACATTGCACAGTATTGTAATATTGTATATTTTAAGGGGTTATGATGGTATATACTGCAGGATATTTTTAAATATGATGATAGTAAACAGAATAAATAAATAGATGGATAAAATATATATAAATGTTATCGAAATATTGTATGAATTTAATAGTTATCGTTGGCACACAGCAATATAAAATAGTACAGGGTGACATGCAACAGATAGCAGCGGTGGCGTATGGCCAATTACAAAGCATGAAATGTTGCATAACATTTTTTCCTTCATGTTTGTATATATATAATTTATAGAGTTGCATACATGGCTTCATCGTTACGAACAATTGGTAAATAAAAATTAGAAAGTCAATAAAATATATTTGTGAAACAGTTTTATGAACTGTGATGGAGAAATAAATATTTTCTATTCTGTTACCTCTCGTTTTCTCATGCTACACGACTCTATCTCAATCGGAAGTGAAACTTTTATTGAGGAAAAAAAAAATTTATTCAAGTAGAATTGCCCTTTCATTGATTCTATGAATTATTTGAATAATTTGAATAAAGAAAAAAATAATATATAATGGTTCACTAAATATATTCGTAAAGAAATCATATGTCATCCCGAAATATGGAGGCAGAGAAGGTGCAAAAAAAAATGTAAAATAAAATGTATGCCTCGAAAAATCCAAAAAAATTTCCTATTTAGTCGAATAAATATCACTATTGAATTGAAGAAAAAAAAATACATATCAATATAGAGTTTCGATGATTATGATTGGAGAAGCTTTGGTAAATACAGATTCGTCGAGATCGTTTTACTTACAGATTATCAGGTGAAATAATAAAAAGAAAATAAATAAAATTGAGACGGGAGAAAAGTGAAGCTGGGTCAAGGAATTAAAAATAAAAAAAATAGCACTACGAACCCGGCTAAATTCCATTGCCTGCGGCAATTTTTCATTTGCTATTTTGAACACGTCAGCAAACCAGAGACAAGTGGGCAAAGGAGGATGGTACAGACGAGTATAGCAGTGGAAATAAAAGTTTCAACTGCGCGAGTATAGAAAGCCTCACTCAGTGGAAAAAAAAAACTTTTTGAAAACTGATAGAAACTAACGAATCGTACGCCTGAAAAAGTTACCTTCAACGTTGTGCATCGAAATACAGGAGCGTGAGAGACGTCTCTTCCTCTCTCATCCTCTCTATCACTCAATGCAATTTTTTTATTATTATTCAACTCTACCCTGTGTATCTGTATCTTGTTCTATCGATCTTTATTATTTTTTTGTTCTATAACAGTGACTTTTGCACATTCGATTGTCTCTTGTGGGAACCAACCACTTGTTGGATAATTTCATCTTCACGATTTAATTTTGTATCATGAAGAGAACTATTATTTCCCGTCAAGTTCATTGTCCTCATAAAAAAAATCTTCAAGTCCATTGGCTCACTCATACATATATGTATATATATATATATAGGACTTGTAACGCAGTCAATTACAATTTACTGTGTTGCGCAATACTTTTATTTTTATGGTTCTGGCATAACTATTATTTTGCTGAATATGCACTAACGATATCCTATATACATAGATAATGGGTATATACCAAACTCGTTACTAAATGCAGTGTTAAAAATTATTATTCATTATAATTAATCTCACATTTTTCGCTTTTTTTTTTTCCTATGTCATTTTATTTTATATTATTTTTTATGTTACAGCATACACTAACTGGACATTGTGCAAAAGTACTAGCGGCCAAATTCCTCGGTGAGCCATCAAAAGTCGTCACTGGAAGCCATGACCGCACTTTGAAAATATGGGATTTACGTAGCCGTGCATGTAAGTGTTAAAATAATATGAAAAAATATAGATATATTCATACATATACATTTTTGCCTTGCAACATTTTTCCTCTCACCATCAAACATTTAAAATATTCCATTGTCTTTTTATTTTATAACTCATATTATTTTATTGTTAAATTATCAGAGATACTTTTTCTCTTACATCAGTGAATAAACACCTCTATCTCTATAATTATTTACTTTAATTAATTCAATTCAAATCTTTTATTTCATTTTTGTTGCGTCACTTAAATTAAAACAAGGATATTATCAAACAGAGGGATGGGGGGGGGGGGGGGGCTCTTCTACAATAAAAATGATACTAACATTAAAAACCACGTATATATATATATACATATATGTATGCATGGTCTGGACTATATCTCAGCTCTCGTAAATCCACTGTAAACTCCACCAACTTGTATAGGCCGAGTAAAATATTACGACGCTTTTTTTTTTTTTTTTTTTTTTTCCCAACCTTTTTTTTTCTTCTTACTCTCTTTATTTTCTACCCAACTCAACTGCTAAAACCCGCAGTAATCACGCTACCTTATTACCCAACACATACAAATACACATTATACCATATCCTCGCTTTTTTTTTTATATATATATATATATATAGACACACACGCACACAGACACATATCACCAGTCAAACCAACTTATGACGTTACCTTTACGATAATAAAAGTAATGTATTGCGTATTTACATATTCATTCATATGTATGTATTATATTTCACCTAAATAATAGTACCATAATATGTATATAGACATATATGTATGTTTGTATATATATTTATAATTGAGATGCGTTTAGATGTAATAGAAGTGAACGATGAAGAAGCCCATATAGGTCTTCCATAAAACCGGGAAGTAACTGATATATTATTTAATAAACATTTTACGTTTATTATTTCGTACCACTAAAGTAAAGTGCTAATGACACTTGCAATTACGTTTCTCACATACTTGTGCAACTATATGCCTTATATATATATATATATATATATATATATATATATATATATATATGGGTGTGTATGTGTAATATATTTGACAGTGCCTTTGTCACCATGTCGATCGTTTATGGTTGCTTCTCTGCTGCATCTCTTTCGTTGCCCTCCAGGCGATAGGTTAATTGCATCGACAAGAACCACCACAGTATATACAATACATATATATATATATATATACATAAAACGTGTATATATATATACATATATATATATACGTAGTATGTATATCGTCCATTTTCACCCTAGCCATTCAACGGCCTGGCAAACATCCCATCGAACATCACTGGGTCTCGAATTGAATCAATAGCTTGAATTTTTATTTTATTTTTTTATTTTCCAAATATTCCCTCATGGAACCTTCTATCTATATATGTATGTGTGTCCATCCTGCATAGAAATGTTTATTTTACAATTCACCCAGCCAATTTTTTACATTTTATTATTTTTTTTTTTTTTTTTTTTCTTTTTCTTATCCACCAAATATTCGTGGAAGAATACAATATACGCACAGACACAGTGTTCGGTTTATTCGTTTTATTTATATATTTTTCAGGGACACAGGGGAAATTGTGTCTATAAAAAAAAACAGGGAAACTGTAATATCGAAATGTATATATATATATATATAATACATGAGATGGTTGTTGTATTGGATCTCGTTATAATGTCATGAAACGGTTATCCAAAGTGAGAGTGACTCTCTGATGGGTGATATAGAGAGATATCGATTTGTACTTTGGGAAATGTGCGGATCTGGTGGGGGCAATGGCGGTTGAATGAAGGCTATGGCGTGCGAAGTGACTCTGAGAGGGGTGTGAAAAGTGGCCAAGCGAGGGATGATTCAAGATAGAAACCTTACTAGTGATACTATGCCACATCATATATTGACACAGGATAACTGCTTTACACTGATTCAAGTAGGAAGCCGAGATATATAAATAATGTAGATAATATTAATTTGCGAGGGGGGAATTTCAACGTTGTTCCAAACTCAATTGATACGTGAAAGCAACAATACTTCACTTGTACTTTATATATTTTATTTATCATATAGATATATATTTATAAAAGTGCTTTTATTTATTCGGAAATTGGAAGCAGTCACTTTAATTTTGATTTAATAAAAGATTTTTCGACAGTGTAATGACAAATTAATTTTTTTAGCTTATGAACATTTATTACAATTCAATTTTCTAATTAATATTCTCATAATTATTTCTACCATTTTATCGGTATATTAAATATTTATTAATTGAGCAGTTGTTTACCTTGTTCAAATCATCGTGGACGAGACATGAGAGTGAAAAGAGACCTAGTACCTAAAAGTTATTCAACATTGTGACATTACCGTTATATTGCAGTTTGGCTTTTACACTATTAAAGATGACGGTACATACCTATAAAATATATAGGTCGATAGTAGTTTTCTCTACTGATACATCGTAGTCGAGAAGAAGTTTTGCACTCGCCAACATCAAATACACCCACATTGAGATAAGTAGTAAAAAAAAAAAAAGAAAAAAAATATATATATACGTCTGTTGAAAAAAATAGTTAGTGTGCATTTTTTAGCGGTGTGTGCGTTTGTGAGAATAATAAAAATGTACACGAGGAAGTGTTGTGTGTAACACGGGCAGAGGGTGCAAAAAAAAAGAGAAAAAAACGAGTAGAATGATGGGGGGAAAAAAAAAGAAGATGAGGCACATGAGGGAGAAAGAAGAAGCTCAATCTCATCGAGCTCAACGTTGGGGCGCGCCCCCTATCTCCTATATGTGGGCGCCAGGCGCGAAAAATTCATTTTATAGCTTGTCGTAATTCCAACACTACAGAGAAAGAGTGAAAGAGGAATGGGTATTATATGTGTGCGTATGGGTATGGGAAAAAAAAAAAACGAAAGAGTAAGAGATTGTATAAAAGAGAAAAGGAAGGAATGACACAAATTATATTCACATAAGCGTAATAAATTGGATTTGTTAAATAATTGATTAATTTTATATCGCGAAGGAGAAAATAGATGTTTTTAAAATGATATGATGACAGGATATAAAATTTATGCAGCTATATATACATATATAATTATTATTGTGATATTTTTAATTAATTATAGATTGATTAGGTGTATTTTTTATTGTTTTTTTTTTCTTTAATTTAGAGGCAATTTGTGAGATGAAAACAAAAATACAACAAATTTACATTAAATTGGAGTAAACTGTTTAACAGTGAAATTATATTTACTCATCAAAAATTATATGGGTCAATATGAATTCCTCATATTTACAATATTCCATGAGAGAATATTCACTAATTTTAACTGCTTGCATATAAAATAATAAATTCACATATTTATATTTTTATATATTTGTATAATGCGATATAAAGTGAAGCTGAACATGGTATTATTAAGCTTGGAGGCGTGTTACAAAACGTCATTGAGTATCGGAATTAACTTTCAACAGTAATTTCATCTCCCATCTCCAATAGATAGTGGATATATTGAGTGAGTAAGAAAGAAAAAAAAAAAAAAAGAGTAAGAGATTAGAGAATATGAGCAACAATATTCAACGCTTATACCATCTTTGCGTGCTTGGTTATTTCATATTTTCCGCGCCATTCTTTAAAGCCCCCCTCAGGGCACAAAATAGCTTCATTCACAAGCTTATATATATGAAGGAATGTGATGTCCGCTCAGTTCAGCTTTGTGTCTCTATACGTATATATGTATATGTATATATATTCCGACGTTTATACGAGGCACTAACGACCGTTACCGCCTTTCCTCTTTGCTCTGATATTAGAATTTGCAGGGGATAAAAATAAAAAAAAAACGTGACATCACAAAAGTGGATGGAAAGAGTATGATGAAATAGAAGGCGAAAAAAAAAAAAAAATAAATAAATAAATAAATGTTTATGAAAGACACCGTGGCATTGAAGTCTCTGATACGTTTTGATGCGATATGTTATAAACTAAATCACCCAGACTAACTTTAGCAATTTATTACACCGTTTATCTCATATTTTCTGATTATTATCAGATCACCTATTTTGTTATTTCTATTTTACTCTGTGTGTGGCATATTATTATTTTATTTTTATACACTCTCAAGTAATATTGTTGTAAAGATTTTTTTAATTTTCGATTTCAAAAATTGTTTTCATGTATATTTATTTATTTATTTATTTATATGAGTCGAAAATAGAGTGAATATTTTTTCTTTCATAAATATTCATTACGGTATGTGAGTTGTTGTGATTATTCATAAATTGTAATTTTGACTATATTGTCTTTAAAGTCTTTATTTTTTTTTTTTTTTTCATCTCTCATTTTTTTTTTATTCTCCACCTTCTTCGATGCCACCACCGCCGCCGCCTCCACCGCTACCACCACCCACCACCGTCACTGATGTATGAACGCAATTTAATCGAGCGAATTTCTCATCTACTTTTTAGGGTATTATGCACGATTATTCGCTCCGTTGAATAAATGTATATGTAAGTTATTTTCAGTCATAATACGATGAGCGCGTTGGCGGATTAATTTCTTTTTTTTTTTTTCATCTTTGTCATTATTTTTTATTGGATTAAATTCTATAAATTATTTCTATAACCTCACGTATACCACGGTCACACCTCGTTTTCGTTTATTTTTTTTTTTTGTTTTACTTTTTCACAATTAATTTCTTCTTTTTTTTTTATTTTTGGAGTCCCTCTAACTTTAACCGCCACAGATTAAAATTGTTTTATTATTTATTCTATCATTATGTTTTTTTTTTTGAGTCCGTTCGAGTCAAACTTCTAACTAAATTTAACTGTGGGAATAAATCTCAGCTTTGCACTTTTTATTTATTCATTTTTTTCCATCTCATGGTGAACTGCTACGTCTGTTCTATATACGTGCAATGAATTTGTCTACATATTTATATCAACAATGAGGATATATTTCAGGTTGAATATAGGACGGTTAGTTTAAAGAGGTATTCGACAGATTTAAACCTGCAAAATCTTCAAATTGGTTCATGTTCCAACGTAGCACGACATTCCATATATATATATACATATATACTTACATATATTTGTGTAGGCGTAAGCGAAAACCCCATTATTTATCCAGTTTACAGTCTGGTATCTTCAAATATACGTAAAGAACATATTTCCGTGAGCGTTGCGGTTTTTCGAAAGGCTTCTATGTACTCCCTTTCATTCTCTCTTTATCTTTTCTTTCTTTTCCATCTTTTTTTTTTCTTGTTCTTTCTCTCAGAGAAACCTGAGAATTTACAGTTGCTTTCGTCTCAAGAGACCGAGAGCCAATGTATACAAAAACGTCAAAGGCCAAAATAACATTACGGTATTAACTACATATATACATATATATATATATATATGTTATATAATTGTGTATTGTGTTGTTTTTTTTTTATTTGTTATATTACAGGTATTGAAACAAAATTTGCTGGTTCAAGTTGCAATGACCTCGTTACGTCAGATGGCGCCGGTTCAACAATAATAAGCGGCCATTTTGATAAACGTATAAGATTTTGGGATACAAGAGCGGATTCAAGCTCCAATGATATTGTATTGCAAGGCAAAGTAACATCACTCGATTTATCGCGAGGTAAATATTTGAAAAATAATTATTCTCATTTTATATTCATCTCTCTTTATTTTTAATTGTTTTCCACAGCATTTTTTTTTTTTTTTTTACATAACATTCGCCCAATCTATCTCGCATTAACTCTACGATAAACGTAATTATTCTGTACAGACATATATATATATATATATATATATACATGTGAAGAGGTACATGAAACGATTCCCAAAAGTATTTTATTTCGCGACGTGACGTAATTGCGCCTTCTAGAGATATCGCTCTTTGGAAACGTCCCCGTGAGCCCATTTATGACTCTCTTCTATACTATTTACTTATCGCGGTTCATCCTTCTCCGCCCCTCAATTTTTCTCTCTCACTATCTCTCTCATTCTTTCCCTTCCAACCCTCACCGGATCATTCTGATTGACGAGACCGATTCTAAATGTGAGATATTGCACCCAATGCGCAACTCTAATTAGTCTCTTCGCAATTCACATTTATCTATTACACAAAAAACTACAACAAAATTATTTATATGTATGGGGTATTTTTCCATTAATTCAATTACTCGCATATTTTGATATTTAATATTATATAACTTTAGTGAGAAAAATATTATTTCCATTTTTTGAATAAACTCATTGTATAAAATAAATAATTTCATTTATTGTTGCAAATATTGAATCAATAATATAAATGTAACTGTACATTATTGTGCGAAAAATTGAAAAAAAAAAAAAAATTGTTCGATCAATTATAATAATTGTAGGCTTTTTATGAGTAACGAGTGGTTGAGTTACTGTGAAATATCCCAGTTATATTTACCTATGTATTTATTCATTTGAAATGGCATTTAAAAATTATAATTCCGATAAATTATTAAATATTGCTTTCAACGTAAGTAGTGTAGTAGAAAAGGAAAAAACAAAGTCAGACACGCCAAATTCTATTATTGGTCTCGAGTGAACACGTCATAAATACATATATATATATATATATATATGCGTACTTTCATGAAGGTATTTCATGCGAATCGAATTTAATATAATGGCGCCGGCTATTTTTAAAATATGAATCGTAATACAAAAGAGAAAATAAAAAATTGTCGATAAATAAAAATATGAAAAGGTCATTCATTAATTTTTTTTTTTTTTTTTTCACCTGACAGATGCCAATTACCTATTGAGTTGCGTGCGAGATGATACAGTAAAATTACTCGATCTACGTATGAAACAAATTGTTGGATCATTCAGGTAAATATACATTTATGTATTCAAAAAAAAAAACCATTTTCTATATGTCATATTAAAAATTTTCAAGTATATTATTATATTTTTGTTTATTCCTTTCGTTTATAGCGCAGACGGTTTTAAAGTTGGTTGTGACTGGGCAAGAGCCACTTTCAGTCCAGATGGACAATACATTGCAGTTGGTTCAGCTGACGGCTCAGTTTTTATATGGAACATCGTCACAAATAAAATAGAAACTGTATTAAAAGATCAACCGTGAGTATATCATTTATTTTAATATCTTTATTGAATTATTGAATTTCCCATGTCTTTATTATTCAATTGATAAGTAAATAATTGAAGATAAAATTCGGAATATATTGTGAATTTGAATATGAAGAGGCAATCGTAATCATTAATAAAATATTATATAAATAAAATAATCAAATTTCAATCGCATTTGGCAATGACATTAATGTAAAGTCATTGATAGGAAGTTCAATAATTCCATTACACTTTTTAAACAAAAACATATTTATACATATTAAATTCCATTCAAAATATCATTTAGAAAGTTTTCATTTTTATTGTATGAATGTATATAAATTGAAATGAACTCATTGAATTGTAAACGAGCTGTAGTTGTAGACTATATTGGAATATTGACGATACATGAGAGGATCAAAAGCTGAACATCACCGTTGTGGCTTGTGTACCAGATGTATATATATATATAGATATATATATATATAATATATAATATATATACATGAAAACAGAAGCTCAAAGAAGCGCGCGCGGTCAAGCTAACGATTGCTTTGCCGTTGTTGTCAAGCTATAAACTTTGGCCGAAAGTTTTGACATGGGCCCAACCTTAATCCAATACTGAATATATATGTATATATATATAATAGACTTCAAACGACGTTTTTTTTTTCGGTCACGTTATATATGTGTGTGTGTGTGTGTGTGTGGGTATGTATATATGGTCCATTGTTATATCAAAACTTAACTTCACGTCAATAATCAAAATAATAAAAAACCCAATCACCCTAAAACTTTTTTTGTCCACATTTTGAATGTAAATATGTTGACGTCCCAATTAATAATTGCCTAAATGAATAAAGTGCTAGATAATGAAATCTGCCATGTATATTATTCACCGCTATTCAAATGCTCGTTATTCATCGCATTATTTTTTTATTAACTTATTCGTTGATTATTTATTGAATACAATCATTGAATAAATGAATCTCGATTTATTTATCAATTGTTTGGATACATATACGTAGGAATAACGGAGAAAAAATAAATGCTCTTTTTTTTTTTCAAGGAAAGATAAATAACTTTATAATGCCATTATCTTTCCCGTTTTTTTTTTTTTTTGTGATATTGAAGACGCGATTATTCAAAGTGTGTTATTTCGATAAAGTGAATTTTCTCATTTTCACTCAACGTGTCAGATGAAAAAAAATGGAGGAAAGAGAATAAGAAAAGCAGATTTAATAACGGAAAAAAAAAAATTATTATCGATTATATGTTAAATTAAAATATATATTTGATAAAAAAAAATACTCTATTCATATATATATCGATTCAGTGCTATTGACAGTATAATCCTTATCTCAGAATGACTCGATATAAATTGTATCGTATATTCTTCATTATACCATTTAATAGCCCCAAGATATCTACATATATATATATTTTATATTATTGCAACGAAGTTGACATCAGCGTTAACTTTATCGGGTGTCTTTGAATTTATTCACGACGATCCAATTAACGATCCAACATTAAAAAAAATAGAAACAATAAAAATAATAATAAACTCTATGGTCATTTGAGTTTACTACACAAAATCATTTATTCTTTTTATTTTTATTATCCAACAACTTATATTAATTTAATACTGTGTCATACACGCAATGGTTCATATCTCTGCTACATCATCTGAGCAATATTATATCTTTCCACCCTCATATTATTTTACTTCTATTTTTCTTCTTTATTTTTATTTATAACTCCGACACAAATCGTAAAGGTGGTGTGCCGTTGGTTTTCATTCAACTGATACGCTTTCTCGTATCACTATTATTACTTTTTACCTGCAAGCGTCGGTCCATCGTCATCCTTGCTCCCTATACAATGCATATATGTATCCGCTGTGTGTGTATATATAGATAGAAAGCAGAGACGACATCGTCGTATCGTAATTTGTACGTGCACATTTCTGCACACGCTTATAAAGAAAATGTGCGCGCGCGAGACTAACTTAATAAGCGCCTTACTCTACACTTCAATATCTTTCTTTCTCTCTGTTGCTCTTATCCACTAGTCAACCACCACCACCACCACCACCACCACCCCTCGACCCATCTCGCCACGTTGAAAAAAAAAAGAAAAAAATTATATAAAAATATCCCTTGGCACTCAAGTTACGCTCTATCGCTTTGGCTTCGAGATATATTTCTCGTATCTCCATTGCTTATCATCTTCGATAAATATATTAAATATAATATGCGCATATATACATATATGTAATATTGATATGTATATATGAGCTGTAAACAATTTAATTTTAAATTATGAGTATATATACGCCTTCTATATTTTTGTTTATAGGTTAGGACTGTGCCCCGGTATCTTTTATATATAGTGAAGTACTCTATCTCGTCCCCTTTTGCGAATTCTGCTTCATCTCCGCCCCATCAATTTAATCGTGTTATTAAACATTTATTTATGTCAGAGCTCGGGTATGTGATTTTATTATATGTTGCAACGATACAAAAAGTGAATAAGCAAAAAAAGAAAGAAGAAAAAACGACTGTATTAATGATATGACGTGGAGATAAATAAAACAAATTGTTATGATGTTAATGAAAATAAAGAAAATTGGTATACAAGTAAATGAGAGAATAAATGTTTGAAGGCGGGTTTTTATTAATAAATACAGTAGTATATTTATATAAATGTATAAATTTTAAATGCTTAATAATATAACGGTTTATTATTATTAATGTGTAAAAAAATAAAAAAAATAAAAATATATAAACAAGAGACGTATGAAAATGGAGAAATGAGAGAGATTCAGCGTTGTATGGTGGCGACAGTAGTGATAGTAGCTTTCTTCCGTCAGCGATTCAACGGCAATAAAAATTTATCTGCTAAAGGGGGAGAAGAGAGAAGAGAATGAGTGATACCACTACCACCACCGACGTCGCCGCCGCCGCCGCCAACAAAACATTCGAAAGATACCGATGAAATTATATTATTTGGAGCAGGAAAATGAGGAGCGGACTTGGCGTTATGTATACATACACACATACACACACACACATAGGTATATGTATAATATTATATGAAAGAGAATAAGGGGAAGCAATCTCTTCGCGACCATTTGCTTTCCTCTTTTCCATTTTTTTTTCTCATTTGCTCTTCATCTCTGTGGATGATGAAGAATTTTTTGTCGCGGTAGTTTCATTGTCGCTTACCGGAAGCACGTGACACCGCGCGCGTACAGGATATAAATAGCTGGCCGATAGTAAATGTGTATGTGTGAGAGCGAATAATGTGAAAACCAATCGAGTAGCGCAATGGCGTCAGACTCTCGTCACAGATCAACTCGGTTGCGATGCGAATGATCGCGTCCGTTCACCGGCTCCAACACAATATTATCGTCATTTATCTTCGTCCCGCCTGCTTCATCCCCTTCGTCTTTCCTCTCTTCTATCATGCCGCCCCTTCGCTAACTCTACCGCCACCACGTTATACGTATGTCTCTGTTCCCATTCCGCACCCTATCTCGATATAGAACTCGTACAGTCGATCGTTCTCTTATTTTTATCTTTCTACCCTTACGACATGGAGAATTCGAAAAAATCTGAAACGCGCGCTTCGTTCCCTTTATACTCCACTTCACCGTCGCCCCTTTTGCCCTTTCTTATATACCATTCACCCCATTCACATCCAATGTCGATGGAAAAATATATGTCGTTATTCTCGTTCTCTCGCCCTCACTCGGTTTCTTGACTTGAAAGTTCGTGCCAAAGTAGGATAACGATAAACTCCGATTGAAAGTCTTACACAGTTTGAATTTGTCAGCTCTGAGATAGCCGGGGGGGGGGGGACATGCGGATATAAGCAGGAAAAAAAAAATAGTAATGGAAAGGAAAAAAAATAAAAAGACGACCAGCAGTACCCTCCATTTATAGAGATATGTATGCAATGGTAATATAGGATTTGGGATATTTTAATATATTGAAGGTTTCATGTCTTTTTTTTATATTCCATTTAGTGAGTGAATAGAAAAATCAATTTTACTTTTATAATTGATACGGAAGCACCACAAATAATGATTTATATTCTTGATTAATCACCATAAATATAGGTATTCGATGTGGATTTCATTTATTGCCGATAAATTAGAAAATTTTTTCGTTATTAAATATCAATCAAAAATACCAAAATATTTTTTCCACCACTGTATCATATCATGTCATTTTTCTTCCCATTTTTTATTCATATAATTTTTTCTTTTTTTTTTTTCGAGTCTAAGATGAAATTTATAAAAATCTCATTAGTATCGCGAGGTCAGCGGTTTGTGCGGCTGCAAACGCAAAATCTCTCTGGGGATTTGATATCAAGAGCGTTTGCGGCATAGTGCACAAATCCATCCACAAACACACACCCACACACCCACATATATATATATATATGTATTATTGTAAGCGCTAAAGAGAGAATTGCGCAAGGGAACAAGCGTGCGCGAACCCTCGCTCGCGGTCGCTCACATTCTCACATTCTACGCGATACCACAGTCTCGTTTACCGCCGGCAACCAGTGGTATACGTCTTCTAATTACAAGCGGTGAGTTCACATTGCGGCAAATATACATACATATCTTTATATATATATATATCTAGACAACATATACAAAGCCTGAGAAACGACCACGCTCAATTCTCAAAAACATCTAGATAAAACTCGAATACATTCGCAAACTCTGCGTATAAATCAATTTAATATATGAATAAAAATATACATGCATACTAACGCATACATATATATATATAAACAATAAAAATAATATATAAATGCATTAATTTGAAATGTAAAAGGGCGAGTCTTTGAAACATTAATATATTTATATGTGCTCAAACTCGCCCCTATAAACATATATGTATCCACGCCTAAATCACCATTCAAATAAATATATCGCATTGAGCATGACAAATGTCTATACACCAATATATACCACTGAATATATATATAAATATATATATATATATATGAGAGCGGAACGAGAGTGGATGGCACATATACACGTAGCTCTTAATTAGTCCGCGGTAATAATGTATGGCGGTCGATTTGAAACCGGTAGGCGTAAATAATGCGACGCGCAAACTTGTCCAATTACTTGCGACAACGAGGGAGAGACAGAGAGAATGAGAAAGGGAGAGCAGTAGACGAAAGGGAATTTTCATCTGCTTTGCTTTGGCTTATAGGTTATAAATTTTATGTTTAAAACTTAAATAAATTAAATGAGAAAAAAAAATATGTCTGTGTATTAAGTAATGAGGACAATGTGACCGGATGGCGTTGGCGTTTGCTTGCGGCCGTGTATATATTTATCTATATATATATATATATATATATGATTGTGTGTACGTGTGAATGTGCGAAGGTATTTGACGTGATGCCATTGGCAAAATGTCAATCCACAGTCAATTGCAAAAGCGCGTATGGTGGGAACTTAATAATGAAGACTATGATTAATCCATTGAAGATATTTATATATTGTATGATATTGGATTGCAAGTCACGTGTGTATATGGGAAAGAAAATGACTGTTTGTTATTTTTATATATTTGAAAGGCATTAACAAAAGATAATAAATTGCAATAGTAAATCAAAGTGTCTATTCAATATATATATATAAAAGAAAAAAAATATATATATATAATTTAACGGTTTATTTGTACATTTCAACTTGTTTAGAAACCTCTTCTGTCGTATTTTTCTTTATTTCATTGTTATTTATCGATGTTTTTGTTTAAAGATCCAGATATATATATATATATATATATATATATGCTTGTGTGTGTGTGTGTGTTTTATGTGTATATAGTTTGTTATTTGCGATACAGCATCAAGAGAGAATATAGGATTGTCTTGCTAATTTTGTAGTTTGGATTTTAGTTTGGCAAGCTCCCGCAGGTAAATCCCTACAAGGCTAAGAGAAGGGGAGAGAGAGAGAGAGAGAGAGAGAGAGAGAGATAAGGGAAGCGAGCGAGAAAGAAGAGGATATATTTTCCACAACCGCGCGCATAAGTTAATGCTGGACTTGCTCAAAACTTTCACGTCTCGCCCCTTTCTGAACTAGCTCTCTCTCTCTCTCACTCCCTCCCTCTCTCCCTCGCCACCCCCACGAGATTTCGTAACACTTTTATTTAAAAAACAAAAATGTAAAACTGAAAAAAAAAAATTT
This sequence comes from Galerucella tenella, assembly GCA_910591685.1. Lineage (NCBI taxonomy): Eukaryota > Metazoa > Arthropoda > Insecta > Coleoptera > Chrysomelidae > Galerucella > Galerucella tenella. The sequence continues at coordinate 40,470 of CAJUYH010001156.1, forward strand.
TCTATATATAAACGAGCGTTATATATAAAGTTTTGATTACCAAAAACTTTTGTCAAAATTAACTGAGAGGCAACTTGGTTAATTAACGAGTAATATCGAGGATATCACAATTGTAAGGCTGTCATGAAATCAAATTCAAATAGAACTTAAATAAAAAAAGAGGAAAAACAATAAATTTAAAAAAATAAACAAAAATAAAAGATCAAAAATGACAAACTTACGATAAACAGAGAGAAATAGTGGTCGGATAAGTTGAATCGAAAATAGTTTGGCACACACCGGATGTGATACGAGGGTGGACTTAATTTTCCTCACCATCGAGCGGCAGCTATTCCTTTCTCTCTCTCCCACTCCCTCCTTTACTTGCTTTTGTTTGAAACGTGCCTGTTGTTCCTAAAAGCATCATGTCAATATAATATATATATATATATATATATAAATATATATATATTTACCAATCGCCTTGGAGCAATACGAAGTAGATGAGGTTTCATCAGCCATGAAGATTCGAAAATGTCTATGGCAAAGCGTCATATTGTTCATTGGTCCCTCTGTGAATTCTCCTGTCCATAGAGAGATGCTCTCTATCTCTGCTTCTCTACTGTTGTCGCATCCTTTGTGATCATGGAGGGTTTGTTGGTACGCCTGTACATATCGTTGCTCACTCGCATCGATGTTGTAGCCACTGCCACCGCCGCCACCACCACAAGACTGTTGTATAGAATCCAACGACTACAACTACGATGGTCTAATCATCTCGCGCATTGTCTTTTGTTCCCTCGTGTGGTCCGATTGCCACGAGACGAGAGCAGACAAGTAAACGGACGCGTTTATCAATGAGTGGGACCATTAGACGCCACTGTTTGCACTCCAGACCAATTGTTTGGATAGGTATGCGGTCATTCACCTGAATCCTGTACTTCATATACAGTCGTACTGCAATCGGCATCTCAATCAATCACAATCCAGATACTTTATATGCGATAATTCATACGAATAGGAATATTCATAACTTGTCATTCAAAAATAACGATTTATCATTTTAGAAATAATATTAATAGATTGCAAAGTGTAATTTAATATTTAGCCAAAGTGTATCATGAAGAATACTTACAAAAAGTCTCGTGTACGTATCAGTATTCAGCTTGAATACAAGTCATTAAATTGCTTATGTCTTTTTTTTTTTCACACCCATAGTTTTCACCACCGTGTCGTGTCACCTTTCTCTATTTTCGTCAGCGTAAAAATTCATGAACGGAAATTCTCTCGCGTACCGCATTCCACTTTGCGTCAGCTCTTCTCATCTCTCTCACCCTCTTGCACTGTCTCGCGTTCCCTTTTTCTTTCGCCTTCTCTCGATGTATCTACACATACAAATACATAGAATCTCACGCCTTTCTTTACGACCATGTTCAAGACACCAAATAAAAAACATACTATCCACCTTTCATATAATGAAACTGCGGTTGTCACGTGGCCACCACCCACACGTTTTTCCATTGGCAAGCTTATTTCGTACACCACTTTGGCAACTTGAACAGATCACCGCTCATTCTTCACTTTAGCAATATACGCCTGGCATTTGTGTAGGCAGCTGGCCCATATACTGTATTATACCCAGTGTCGCCAATACAACAACGAACAATTGTACTGAGGGGTGAATGCGACAGAGTGAACGAGTGAGAGGCAACGAGTGGTTGAACAGCAAAATAGAAGAGAGCAAAAGCTTAATACATATATATATATATATATATATAGACACTTGGAAATATTGTCGACGTCTAGTGAAAGCATTTGTGACAGCCTGTCGCTCGTTTACCCAACATCCCTCTTTTGTCTCTCTGAACATACTCCCTGAATGTTTCATACTCATTCAACCCAACCCGTGCTCTTTCATCCCTTCTATTATATATAACATTTAACAAATAATAATATGTATAGATAAATATAATAGAAAATATATCAAGAAAAAAGAAAATAATTTTTTTCTCGCTATTCTATTTGGTTTCACTTGTAATTGGGTAATTTTATAAGGAATGTAGTAATTTTACACGCTGGACTCCGCCACCGCGCGGAGTCGATTCCCAATGAAACGGAGGGAAAAATAAAAAATAAAAAAAAATAAAAATATGATAATTTAAAAGAAAAGATGGTATATGCGGTTGGTGGTATGGAGAACTCGGTGGTCTTTTGTAACAGTTAGTTGGTGGTCGTGAGGGGAGGACAATTCGCCTGGTCAATTACCGTCCATGAAACGCGGGCGCGAGGGACAAGCGTGCACGAATGCTTGCGCGCGCCCGCGCACAGACAATCTCGGAGGGTCCATAATTGGTCGTGGATTATCCTCCCAGCCACGAAATCAGTTAATGTCACCCTATAGTGGATGATGAGGCGCGTACCAGAGTAATCCAACATACCGATTTGTTCAGCATGAAATAAACCGTTATTTTCATAAATTCATCAATTCAATAAATGTACTTTTTTATTTTTACTTAAAAGCGTTACGTTGATGAAAAAATTTTTGGACGATAAACGTGATCATTGGAAAAAATACTGGGCTATATTTTAAATATTGTATGTCACAATAAATAACTGATATAACAAACAAAAATGCCAGTTATGAAATTAATTTTTTTATTGCATCGGAATAAATAGCACAATATTATTTATGCACTTGCAAATATTATTAATTTATAATATATTCAACTCATTTTGCACATCCGAATTTCAGATTTGCAGTGACAGCAGTGGCATGGCATCCTCATGGCACGTATCTCGCATCCGTGGACCGTGCGAAGATGGCAACCGTTTGGGGAGATCACGTCTGACAGCACGAATGATTGTTGTGTGGTGTGTGACCACGTCAGAGCCTTACCATCACCATAACATCAAATATACATATAGAGGGTCGGCGGCAGAATCAGATAGACACTGAGCTCTCACCTTTGGGCTGTCCTCACATGGGATTATCCCCTTGAGATGATATTCACCACCTCATTTTATTATTTCTCCTTTTTTTTTTGTTTGTCTTCCTTTTTCATATTGCAAATCAATTTTATGTGCACCCTGGCTGTCAATATTGCTATGTAAATTTATGGCCGATTGCAAGCAGTGATTTTTCATTAAAGAAATATTTTTTCACTCTTTTGAAAGAAGTTTTTCAAGTTTTATTTTTATTTGCTATTTTTTTTTCATCATCTCCATATCAACAACGAAAAAAGTAAAATGAACACAGCTGTAACTATTTTCTTAAATAAATTCTCAAATCAATTAGTTAATTAAAAAAAACAAAAACCCTGTTACAATTTGATTTTTTTTTCCTTTGAAAATCATTTTTTCTCGTCACCAAACTCAAAATAAAATCAAACGCAAAATAAAATCGACTCATTGCACATTTGTAATCACTTTATACTCAATTATATTTGTATACGTAAATAAAATGACAAAAAAAAATCAATGAAACAATGAAACAACTTATTTAAAAATAGTTATAATTTCTCTATGAAAAAATATACTAAAAACATAATTAATTATCTCCTTTTCTACGTCTAAAAGATGCTGTCTAACAAATTAAAAAATTCATCGATTCTTCTTTCATTTTTATGTATCCAAATTGAATTAAGTTTACGCTGATGAACACCACGAAAATATTTTCTTCATCACTCTTTCAAGCAGAGTCATTGTATAAATTACCACGCGCACATAAAAATAAAAATGAATAAACAACTCTTCTACATATGAACCTATATATATATATTGGTTTATACATTTGTATGCGCAAATAATATGCACATGAACGAAATGAAAATGTGAACCGCAACACACGATTCAAGAGACTGCGGACAGCTGAGAAGTCTCATTAGTCATCGCGATAAAGTCATTCTCACCTTATTCCACACTTCCTTTCCTTCTCATCTTCTCCTTTCCTCCACAGTCAATTCGCGCATGCAGCCATGACAAGCAAGAAACATCCAAGAGCCATCACCGCCATTATCGTCGTCCAAGAAACTTTCATTGAATAGCCCAAATAATTTTCCCATTCACAACTCAGTAGCCAAAAGTTTTGCATTATGCCTTCGCTATAAATGTATCGAATGCGACAATTCAACTAGAGATTCAACCATCAATTGACAAAGATGTTACGTTTCATCGATGTGCAAAGGAGAATTGTATGAGGTAAACGAAGATCGCAAGTGAATGAACATAAAGAAGAGTTAGAGAGACGGCGATAGAGAAAGCTCAGGCGACGAGAAATTCCCCACGGCTTTTGAGGGAGTGATTGAAACTGGGCGCATCGCCTCCCCTTCACCACCACCTGCCCCTTTGTCCTACTGCTAACGATGTCAAAGTTTCGTTGCCGGCTGTCGAGCGTGACGCCACGTGTTTCGCTTCCGTTCGCGTCCGCATTACGTTTCTCTTCCCTGCTCGCGCCCACACACACACACACACACACACACACACACACACATAATGTCTCGCTGTGTCATTCTCTTCCACGTATACGTATATATATATTCTTGTTTCTGTCACTTCTATAACAAATCGATCTTTGGCACGTTCGCGGTATGGCAACTCGAAATATGTCGACTTATACTGCGGTGATACGATTCAGATAAAGGATAGATGGATAAATATATATGGTACAGTATGAGAAAGAACACGATATAAAAAATAAGAGAATGTAATAAAATGGACGAAGATACTGAAATGAGAGGATATAACTTTTGTTATATTTTTTTTTTTTTTTCAATTTTTGCACATCGACGGACTATGACAATAAATATATAAGTATATGGTAATTCAATGTATATTTATATAAAGGTTGAACAGATGTTGGTTTTGGGTACGGTGAAGAATTACAAAATATTCCCAAATGACAATTTAAAGCCAGGATAGTTGGGGAAACAAAATATGAGAGAGAAGTCAATCAATCGTTCATTTTCATTTAATGAAATTGAGAAATTACGAGTGTAATCAACTCGTTTTTATGACCAACAATATAACCATTTGAATGCATTCAAATTTTATTTGTTCAATGCATATGGTCATAAATATTTCCCACTCATAGACATATATATTATTGCGATAGATATCGATATTGAAATGTCGAAAAGAATGGAATCCAAAAAAAAACAAAAAAAAAAATGGGAAAAACTAATAAAAAAAAAAAAGATTCAATCAGTCGCAAAGTTCCTGCGCCAATCAATCACTCTTCCACCACTATTCCTACCCTTCTTCGATCTTCCTTCTCTTCATATCCAACCCCCTGTATAACCCCATGCATGCACATTGCGTGTATATGTAGAGCGACCTCCCTCGAATAGCCGGTGAAATTCTCAGGCGCAGCGAGAACAGCGTCGGGGCTACTAGCAACCCCCCATTTGGCTTTCTCTTTCTTCCTCTCTCTCTCTCTCTCTCACATTCATTCTATCCTGTTCTATTTCGCCCGCGCACCTAAATATTGTCCCACCCGCCCTTGCCACGGTCTGAGTCGACGCACTGCCAAGTGCTTGAGCGCTTCGCGACGAGCTTTCAGTAGTGACTGGTGCGCCGTGGGAAATTCAAGCTCTTGTGTCGAGTCTTCAAATACTAATTTATTTCTTCCCAGTATATACAATATTACTATATATTATTGAATATATACGGACTGTCAAAACAATATAAAACAATATTAACAATTTATCTTGATTATTATAACAAAAAGAATTGTTTAAAATTAAAAATTAAATAGCGAAAGACATTCATTTAATTTATTCCACTTTGCTGTTATTAAATTTACTTATTTCATTTGTCAAATTTAATTATCGTGACAACAGTTGAGGAATATAATTGGCTGTTTATATTTATTTTTTATCCAATGGAATATTTACTGTGAAAAATTATTCCAAGAGTTCTTTTTTTTTTTTTTATAATTTAAGAGACAAAATTTAATTGTTGAGTAATGTGGTAATGTGCATTTAAAAGTGGAATATATTTTTTGTTTCCGGCTCATTTTTTTTTTTTTTTTGAGTTTTGTATAGTGCGTCGGTTTCTCGTTCTTTTTTTCTTTTCTCTTCCGGTCATATTATATTTGTATATATACAAAATTATGAATGTGTGATTTTTGACACAGTGAGGCGCGCGCGCGTTAGTGAAAGAATCATGAAAAGCACGGCGAGACGCCGGAATTCGCTATCATACAACTTATCGCTATTAATTGTACTTGCAGTTGTTATCGGTAAGCTCATCCGTTCACAATAATTCAATCAATCAAACAAATAAACAAACTTACAAATGAGAAAACAAAATATTCCAAAAAATAAATCCTACAATTTTTAAAACAATTAACAATTAAATTAATATCATTTTAGCGTGAGTTAATTTAATTAGTAAAATTTAACTCGTAAAATATTTAATGAAATTGAAGGAGGAGAGAAGAGGTGGCTTAATAGAAAATGGCGAAAATCAAATATATTGCGAACATGAATTTGAATAAAATGGAGAATAAAATTCAAAAAACATTCCTATACATTAACGCACTGGAATGAATAAATTTTATCTTGATAGCGAGTACGAAGGGTTTTGGATTTGAAATTTGGCTGCTGCCACAAGTGAATGAAAAAATTCTCAATTATTTATACGAATCCAACCAACACAACGATATACCAATAATTATCTCGAATCTATAGCTATATTTACGTATTCACTTTGCAATTCGAACGCAATTTTTTAATAAAATCTAATGACGATATGTTTTCCAAGTTGTATACCTAGCGCAATTATATTTTTCTTTCTTCCTCTTTTTTGCACAAACATTCATTGATATGACTGTGTCTAAATTATATTAGGAAACTAGTAACAATACAAATTCTTTAAATAAACTTAGGGCTCAAGAGTTAACACATACCATCAAAAGCGTATTTGAATACAATTGAAAATTCTCCCGGGTTCGCTTCCATTCAGGAATTTCTCATTTTCTGTTGAAAATTACAATCAACTCCCTATGTATATACCTTTGTGTATATACATATACATATGTATATATGTATGTACGTGTGTGTTGAGACTGTGAGTTGATAGAATTACCGGGAGGTTAAGAGAAGTAGCAATATCGAATTTTCATTTATTAATTACTTTTTTTTTTCTTTACCCGTTCTTTTACCTCCCTTTTTTTTCCTCTCGTCTTTTCGAATTATCTCTTTGCCTGGTATCGTTCAAATTACCTTTAATTTTCCATCCAACACCCGTTTTACATTTCAGGCCAAAGCCATTCAAAGCTGATTTTAATTATTTTCATTATTATCTACATTTTTTTTCTCTTTTTTTTTTTTTATTTAACGTTGTTTTATGCAGTTTTTTTTACGTTCGTTTATGCAGTGGCTTTTCGTCGTCGTCGTCGTCGTCGTCGTCGTCGCGTCCCGTTCGTTAACGAATAACCCGCGAGGGTATCGCGAAATTAATCAGTCCCAGGGTGTAAAGTTGAAATAAAAAATGCGAGAAAAAATAAAGAAGATGAAGATGAAAGGGAAGAAGCTTTTTAGTACTATCACGTATATATAACAACTATGAAAAGCGCCGCATGTTATATCCCTGCGCTAAATTTATACACGACGATAATTAAAGTGTCACGCGGTTTAAAGTTATGTGTTAGTAAGCGCGAGTTACATACGCGCATGTATGTTTATGCCTGACTGTGAGAAAACAATGAAAAAAATAACGAAAAACAAAAAAAAAAACACCAACCCATTTACCAATAGTTTACGGTCGTTTTTTTTTTTTTCTTTTTATTTGTTAATATATGTCACACTGGCAGTTTGTGTACGGTGTGGAAAATGTATTTTGTGATGCAATTTATAAAAAAAAACCGCCACTCTATTTTCAAACACCCTCTCGATAGGAACCGTTAATAACAATATAAAAATGGCTGTATGATCACAAGACAATAATGGAAAAGTGGTAGCTGTTGGTTTTATCTCAAATAAAAAAAAAAAGAAATATACTAAAATTCATTATTAAATATGTACTCGGGGTTTATACAACTAAAATTTTCAGAAATATAATTAACTATTCACTCAAGTATAATTTCGAAAATTGTAAACGAATTTTCTCAGTAACAACGCGGATAAATCTGAATTCATTTCACGCAATATTATATATATATATATATTTATTTAAATATATATATGCATATGAAAGAAATACGGTTAGAATTACGTGATTCCGTTAGTAAAAGTGGAAGGCAGTTGTGCGCGAACAAAAGTCTAAGAATTTTCTTAGACATTGGAGAATATGCGGTATGGAATATATGCAACGTGCATTCACCAGTTCATTGCAAGTAACTAAAGTTCAACTTACCCAAGCGACCTTTGTGTCCGTGCTTCTTGTCACGGGACTTCCGCGCCGACGACGCCGACAACGAGCAACGTCGCCGCTACACAAAACTATAGTTTGGAATTTAAAGTGAATCGTGCGACAATATATCACAATTATAAAACAGGAAATTCCATCATCTAACTAACTTCACAAAGAGAATAAGATCAACAAAGTAAGAAAAAAAAAAAAGGAACAAATATGAAAAATAAAAACAATAAATAATTTAATGGCGACATATACACTAATACACTTGAATATATAATATATAAACATTCCTTTAGTCTCTCTCTTCATTTCTTGCTTACTTCCTGCGAACAATTTTCTTCATCGCGATAAAAGACTGTCCAAGTTATATTCTCTTTTCATAAAAAAAACGGAGATTGAGACTAGTGAGTGGCGCTGGTGGTGTCTTATTATACGAGAATAATATTGACGTCGTCTCATAGTAGAAAAGAGGATATAACGAACAAAGTTATGGTCCGCTTCAAACTTTTCAAAGAATACACACTTGCTCTCTCTCTCTACCTCTCTCGTCCTATCCAGCGTCTTCTTCACTCACTTCACTTCTCAAAAATAATAATAATAATAATGCGATTTAAAAAAAAAAAATTTCCCTCACACACACACATAAACAAACAAACACATTTTTGTACTGAAACCTGTGCAACCAGCCAAAAGTACTTTTTCCGATTTATTCACGCCCCCTTGGCCAGATCTGTATATGGCTCCTTGTGTATTCTTTTTTTTTTTCTACCTACTTCTCTTCCAATTTTTTTCTCCTCGTGTCCTTTTTTCGTTTCCTCCTCGCACACTCCAACATCTCTTTTCCCGTATTCTTTTTCTCTTTTTTTTTTCTCCACACATCCCCTAGGGAAATGTGGTACGCGCGAATTACCCTGCGCGTAGCTTTACACGAGAATGTTCATCAGTCGCTCACAGTTATTACATTATTTATCCACTACCAAGCTTTATAACATCTTTACTATATTTATGTGTCATATATTGTCACACACACTTAGAAATTTTACTTAGGTATGTGGCAATTGAAACATTGTTAATATAGTGGTATTCATCATTTCATTTTGAGTGACAATGAAAAATTAATTTAATTGACATCATCATCGCGAAAGGCTGAATTCATGTGTCTATTATTGATTATTTTCACGATGACATAATTGTCAGTTGAACATTGGGATGAAAAAAAAAAGATTAAGTTGTAATAGTGTGCAAGAGAACAAGAATCGAGCAGAGCGATCAAGTTCAATCCTCATGTCATAACATTTCTTGAGAGCTTTGTTTAATACTTGGATATCATGAAGAAAAGATCATTCTATCCTGCTCTGTCGTTGATTTTTTTCCTTTTGACACAGTGCTCGGTGGCGTTCGGAAGACAAAATTGCCGAGGATTATCATTACTTCCGCTCGAAATAATTTCACTCTACTCCAATATTCAACTGTAAGGTAATGCGAAATCCTGAATATAAGGATTGGGTTCGTCATATATATATATATATGTGTATTTAATCCGCTGCAATTTACCATAAACTATCATGTCAGAATAAGCAGAGTGAGAAGAAGTATGGAGAAAGAAAATAATAATGATATGAATATTTTTGTTGAGTCAAGAATAAACACAAAGAGAATATTCGTACGAATATTTTTGCTTTATTAAATAAACATTCTGTGGATTTATTTCTGGGTAAATTTTTTCGTTCATGAGTATTTTTCTATACACATGTATATGTGTGTATATTGAAATATGCATTCTGTACAAATGCAGTAGGAAAAATAATCCGGACTATTTGATTACGTTTCATCACTTTGATCTCAACATTTTATTTAACTTTTCATTTTTCCCCATTCTTCACATTAATTATTTTTATAAAATGTTCTCATATTTACACATTGTTCCATTGATTATGTTACCGTCTCTCAATAAATCGTTTGGTGTTGATATACCAATATTTATCATGGCTATATTTAAATTGTATATCGCAATGAAATAAAAAAATAATAATGATAATAATAAACTGTATAAATAGAAAAAACGATTTTATCGTGATGCTATCAAGTGTTGGCATGAATGTAGCAAACAAAAAGCGACGAAACATATAAAGTAATTGCAATGTTACACAATTTATTATTGTGTAACATTGCACTTTTATCTATCAATTCAAAATAATTTTAATACCATTTATTTTTTCATTTATTTATTTTTTTTTCGTTTTTATTCCAAATAATTCTTGATTTATTCTCCCTTCTATCAATTGAAAATAATTTATTTTTCATTTATATTCATGCTATTAAAAAACATAAAAAATTATTGGATTATGCGTAAATCCATTTTTTCCATTCTCGTTTTCCTCTTCCAATGTAAAAATGTTTAAAAGTGGATTGGAAAAAACGATGAAAGGTAAACGGATCTTCGGTGTATAATCTTTGTGAAAAAAAAAATTCTATTCTCAATAAAGTATATATGAAAGTAAGATATTGAGAAAGAGAAAGAATAAAATTGCAAGAAAAAAAAAAAAAATATAAAATTGAGAAACGGCAGAGCGAAAGGTTGCAAAGAAGGTGGAGCCAGCGAATTACGATCGCTCCCGTTTTCCACATCGTCGCCGGATCTCAGATCTTCATTATCCCCCCAACGACTTCATCTCTCTCTCTCTCTCTCTCTCACTCTCGCTGTCTGATATAGTGATTATCATTTTTCTTTATTTGAAGACGCGCGGGCGACCAGTTGATCGAAAGCGGACGCCTCGATAATGGCGACTGGGAGCGAAAAAAAGTTGAAATAAAAGAAAAAAATTTTTAGCTCAGCTAAAGCAGCCCCTGTGGCGCCTTCATTGCACACACCGACACACACATACACGCACCCACTAACCCATTGGAAATATCGTTGGGGAAAGTTTCTATAGCTCCCGCCCCACCAGCAACATTGCTTAATATAAAATTCACATAATCGCAATTTATTCTGGGATCATTTTTACCTATTTATCTCTTTTCATTCTTCGCAATTGTTTCATATTTTTTACAATCGCATTCACTATCATGCCAATCATTCAGTGGCCAGCTATTGACTTGCCCAATTGCAAATCAATATTCAAATTGTTAAAGTGACTGGCCAGCGCATTTTCAAATAATAAATGAATAGCAACGAGAATTTT
>CAJUYH010001156.1:52088-62946 GCA_910591685.1 Galerucella tenella
TATATATATATATATATATATTTAGGTATGTGTGGCGGTGAGAAAGCGGTTACGAGCTCACAGTGTGCGGCCACTCCAACTTGAGCAGTTTTTCGTTAAACCAGTTTACGGCATCGAACAAACTTTTGCTTCACGAAGTTAAGCAACCGATCGATTTATTGCGTTGGCTTCACTTCCGCCGCTCCAACTTACCACCCTCTCTTCTTCGCCACGACTTTTGTATTCACCTACACGATAATTCATTATATTTGTATACATACCTATATTGTGCCTGCACATATTTTCTATTTATATACATACAAACTCTCTGAATTTTCATCTGCTATATTCACAAGGAACAATTGGCAATCATGTTGCTCAAATCAATAATGCTTTTTCATGATTGCATTGTATAAAATTTTAAATAATATCAATACTTATTTTTATCACTTCCTTATCACAATTAAAGATTGGATATATAAATATTTCCCTTAAAATATTTAGACACAAATAAAAATTTGTTTGTTTAAGAAAAAACAAATGGACACAATTTAATGATTGTAGGGAAATTAATTTTATCCAAGTGTTGAAAGTTTGTTTTTGTAGGAATTAAAATACAGCCAATAAATTGTGGTAAAATTGCGTTTTTCATTTTAATATTTATTTATCGAAGGCATATTTTAGAAATAAAAGCAATGATATAAGTGAAAGAGAGACACGAAGAGGCACGAAAAGAGATGAAAAAATGATAAAAAGGTTTTGTGATATGTCGCATTTATCGGTTAACGAATTGAAGTACCTTGTGGCTGGTTTTCGGTTCTGCCACCGCATCGTTTCCATTATATCCTGCTGCGCACATGCTGGTGCTTTACCGATATACTGTACAGTTATTTTTTTCTCTTCACCATACACATACCCTTGTCGGTTTCAGGTGTTGTCTAAAAACAAAAAAAAAATGTAGCGAACAAGCCTCAAAGGTATACATTGTACTGAAACAAGAAACAAAAAAAAAGTTAATAAAATCAGAAGAAAATAAAAAAATGAAATGAAGAATAATAATAGGCGAAAAAACACGACGTACATTGTTATTTATGTGGGATTTGTTGCAGCCCCACCATAAATATATATAACAATATCACCCGATTCCCAAACTCATATGTACGGTCAAAAATTTTATATTCACACAAAAAACACAAATACAAAAATCCCTTGCAGGCATCAAATGGCAAAATATAGATCTATTTATAAATTGATAAAATATTTAATTATTCATTTTTATTAAGGAAAAAAAAATCCGACAAATACAATAACTGTGTTTATTTAAAAATCATCCAACCCTAGAGAATAATTAAAATACAATCTCCCCAAGAACTACATTTCCTCTTTATTTTAAAATCTCATTTCACAATTATTATTATATCATCATTTTTATCTTTTATTTCAATTCCCTTGAGAGCTTCATAGCCCAGATGTCGACTACTAAGCAATATTCCCACGGGAGCACACACATTATTTATCGTGAGTTTAGCAAAGTAATAATCGTTTTGTTCGTGATGTAGTAGCAGTAGTTGGTCGTTGAGACAATTGGCAATGGCATCTCCTCTTTCCTCTGTCCACCCCACTCTTTCATTTCTCATCTTCTCTCACTCTCACTCTCAACATATATCTATACGCATCTTCCCGTTGTCTTTGCAGACAAACATTAAAGTCCTTTATACTTCCACTGGCCTTTTATACTTGTTACATACCTTTGGTTTACCTCTTTTTACTTTTCTTTCTGTTTCACTCCGCCCGCCGCCCCTCTATACCTTTCTTGCTATATAATGTAAATGGATACCTATATTCACGTTTTATTTTGTGCCGGTACGCATTTAATGGAATGAAGTGGCGCTGACGGTAATTTCGTTGGGAGGTTTTCATTATCGCTGTTAAGGAGGCCAAGCACGAACGCCCAAGAGACGATGATACCACACGAAAACAAAGGAGCACGCCAGGAAGTTCACTCTCATGTCTTATATAAAGCTAAACCCATTCTATTTTCTCTCGACACAAAGTCACTTTTCGTCAGTGTATATGAATGTGTGTAAATGTGTATGTATATAATTGAAGACTAACCCGATTATCATTGGCAGTTGAGATGATACTGCGTCGTGACCGTAGCAAACATCTAACCCTCATCTTATTGCCTTCAAACTCTGTAAATAAAATTAGGGTTAAAAGAATTAAATGAATAATTTCATTGCAATATATATTTGTATATTACCTTTTTTATTTAATAGATTTGTTGTTTATATATTTGTTTCAAATGTTCAGTATGCTGATAAAATATTTACAAAACAAAAAAGAAAAAAAGTGCTTTTACAATAACTTTCACGTGAATAAAACCAAAGTGCTAATGAATAAAAAAAAAAACGTAGATAAAAAACACATTTTATAATGAAGTACTTAACGTTAGGTCATGCGTAATAAAAGAAAAAAGCCACATAGTTTCCATTTGTTTTTAATTTTTTCTTTTTAAGTTGTGATATTGCCCGGTTTACACTTCATTATCGCCCCAACATCCCGCGCATCAACTCTCGTTGTGCAGATATAACGAGCGAATATATGCATGTTTATATATACATACAAATACATATGCGGTATAATACATACCAACGACAATGACGATGAGGAGGAGGACGAGGACGACGACGACGACGACGACGACGTTCACTCGCATACGTACACCAACATTAACTCGATGGCATACTGCGCTCAAGTAGTTGTACACTATTATGAACACAGACACACAGCAATGTAACATATATGTGAATGTGCACCAACCCACAAACACACATATACATTTTGCGACATATGCTTCTTCCCTCTTAATATCCAAGAGCGGCATTATAACGAAAATGGGGACACACATGACCCGACTATACTACTGTATATATATTCGAGCAACGATTTCATAATCCTACCCTTGGTAGCTGGACCCCGCCCAGCCGATATATGCTTACGTCGATACTTGGCGATGAGAGAGACAAATAGATATATGAATACATATATATATATATATATATATATATATATTGAGAAGGAGAATTGTGAGACGGTCTAGGTATATGGTAGAAAATGGAGAAGGTTATTGTTCATTTTGCCGGTCGATCTATAGCTAGGTACTTTTTTCCTCTCGACCTGGTGTTTCAAACGTTCAAATTGATTGCGACCGCACGTAAATGTGAAGTAAAAAGAAACCAGGGAGGTGTTTCCACATGGATGTGTTTGTGTTTGTGTGTGTGTGTGTGTACGCGCGTGCATAGTGCATGGGGAAAAAAACTGTGATTTATTTCGCTGGGTGTACAGAGAGGGTGTGGTAGTGCGGAATGAAAAAAGAAAAATTTGTAGCCCCTCGACACTCGACAATTTCGCGCGTGCCAATTAAATTCTCTTCGAGCGTGGTCGACGAACATTAACAGTTCGAATCGTCGAGCACGATACACACTCATACATAAATAAATATATATATATATGTGTGTGTGGGTGTGTATTTATTTGCGTCTGTGTCATCGTTTTGAAATTTACTTTTGTATCATTCTATTCGAATCTTTTGTGTGTATATATTTCATTTTATTTTCTATCAGAATTTTTATGTTTATATATATATATATATATTTGTCTATTTACTTTTTTTTTAAATACCTTTTTGTTGTGATTGCTAGTTCTGCCTTTAACTTTGTTACGTGAATGCCAATAGTCACGAAATGAATCTGCAATAGAGTGCTGAAGCCAATTATATACCCAGATACGGTTCAATTGAATTCTATTTCCTCCATTTCATTCACTCGCTCGTGAATTCACTTGTTCCCTCTTGTATACGACGAGTTTACGGTCAAAAGCCAGACACGTCACTTTACTAAACGAAACAGAAAATAGATACTATTATATCTATTCAAAGATTGATAATATGTCACGCGATTTAACTTTTAGATAATCCAATTGACTTTAATTTATATAGTTGATAGTGCCACTACACCGTCCAAGTTATACCCATTATTATTACAACCATTTAAATTTAATATCGCAATACAAAAGAATGTGCCACAACCACTTTTATCAATATCCCTCCATAATTAATATTAAATAAAAATCAATAAATAAAAGTATCTAATATGACAGTGAAAATATTTTATAAATTAAAGAGGGAATAAAAAAGAAAGACAAATTGTTTTCTCGGTATTTTGATATGCCGTTAATTCAACTATACATAAATAAAAATACACATATATGCATAGCAATCATTGAAATACTTTGAAAAGAATATAATGTACATATGTGTATGTGTATAAGATATACATGTATACAACTATACGTAATGAGAAGCAAGCGTGTCGGCACGCACGGTCCGGAAGGAACGGGAGCTATATAAGAAGTTAGCCCGCATGAAGTAATAAATAAAAAAAAAGCGAAAAGTATAAAGAACATAAGAAAAAGAAGGAAGGTGAAAGAAAAAAGATATGTACATATATATATATATATGTATAGGGAGATATGGAGAGCGTTTGTGCGAGAGTGAAGCCGACAAGAACGCGGAAATAGTGAGATATCAGAATGAACTTACTCGCCAGAATAAAGACGTGGAAAAAAAATGCGCGCACGGTCGACCTGAGATGGAACGTGAAACGGAACAACGTTCATTGGCATCTTTTATCCTATCGTCATATTTTCGCTACAATAAATAAATAAATATATATATATATATATATATATAAAACATTAATGGTAATAAATTTTCCAACTTGAATTTATTATAATGTTCGAAATAAAATTCCACCTGTTAAATCGAAAATTAATGAAATGTATATGCATATTTTTTTTTATTGTACAGTTAGGTTTATTGTGATGATATTAACTTGACAGTGGAATATTTCTCAGTTTTTTTTTTTTTTTCTCTCTCGCTACTGTCATTCTGTGCCATTTTCAACGTATTCATTATACCGCTCTTCATTTCACGTGGTTTATAATTGAAAAAAAAAAAAAAAAAAAAATCTTCATACTGATGATTATGCAGCAGCAGCACCACCAGCACTTAACAGAAGTAATAATGAATTATAAATGTAGTATAAAAAAATACAATGGAACAACCTGGTGGAATAATTTTTCTTTGTGAGGTTTGAATTAATAATTCGATACAAAAATATAAAATGTACATTGTGAATTCAAAAATATACTCACTTGTGATTTAAAATAAGCTCACGATGGAATACGAATTGAAATGAATGGAAAAAACTTTACGCAGATTTATTTTTTATTTTCCTTCTTATATATATATATTCAATAATAATGAAAAATAAATGAAAATATAAATAAAAAATAATATGAAAACAAATATTCACTTTATTCCATTAATGGAAAAATGAATTTGCCATACAGTAAAATCAAAATAAAAATACAAATCCAAACAATTGCAGGAATAAATAAAATATATATATACAGGTATAGACACATATGTTTAGTGGATGTGCATTTTCCGGAAATGGTTTCACACTCGAGGCTATAGTTGACAGGGCTCCGGGCGTTTGTCAATTTTCCAACCGGGTAACCGGATAGAAACAAGAGGGGAATAGGGTGGCGATAGCAATGTAGGTATATATCCGTGAAGCCCCTGGGACATATAACGTGATGGGTGGATAGAGAGAGAGAGAGAGAGAGAGAGTAAGTAGGATTGAGAAAGACAGAGTAGACGACGATAGATCAGAGCTTAGGATGGTACCTAATTCGGGTGAGCGAGCGTCAAGCGCTGCTTTATATAGTGCCTTATCCATTGGGGATGGAAAAAGGGAATCAGCAGCGGTAGCGCGCGTTATACAACGTTCCGCTCAGTGAAACAGACTTCAGTGCTCAGCTTTTCCCGATAGAACACAAGGTACAAAAGAAGCGCACGTCCAAGGAGAAACATCTCTTACTCTTTGCAGGCTCATCGGAGCTTATTGCTTATATACTTTTTGTTACACGGTCGTTGACGTGAGCGTTTCACCACCGCCCACCCACCGCACTATTCCCGCTGCAAACCAACTTTCCAATAATGAAATAATGCTAGGCATTTAAGCTGACTAAAAAACGAGCTACTGATGTAGCTCGGGATTTTTCTGTTGGAAGAAAATCCTTGATAAGGACAATTATGAATGGTGATAGTATTCGTATAATAGCAATAAATTTCAGTAAATGACGTTTGATAGAAAAAAATTCCCTTCAACCGGACATCTCTTTAATGAATTCACGAAATTTTTGTAATCTATGTCGAAACATAGAACTTGTTTGGGACTCAATTGATGCACTTGTAAATGTCCAAAATGATAAATCAAATGGGCAATATGAGAAACAAAAAAAAAAGAGAAAAAAATGAACAAATGCCAACAAATGATGTTTGGTCTCATCGGGAATTCTGTACGTAGTGTGCGTTGCTCATCAGCTTCATTCGTGGCACTGGACGAAAGAGATTTTTTTCCACCCTCGAGTAACATCAATAACCCAAGGTTGAATCCCACCGGTGTCACTGAAAATCCCACGAAATTTTCTACGTCGTTTTACCCCGCAATACCATCTAGCTCCAACCAAAACACGGAGGGAAAATCCGTTTTCCCTGGCACACTACCACCACCTACCCAACCTACACAAGAGATGCGAGTAAATCACGAGGAGGTGCACGCGAACATAGGGCCGTACTTTGAAAGTTAAGCCCCCTGGTGAGTGGCTGGGGGATCTATATATATATATATGTATATATTTAGCTATCTCCATCAGACTGGATATAGTTGAAATGCTACCAACCCTGAAAAAGTCCCTGAACACGAAAATAAAAAAAAAACCACCAAGCCTCATTCATTCTCAGTGTCCTTTCTATGCCCTATCGCGTACTCTCACATATACACACATATATATTTACGTACATGAGGTAAATGGAGATTTAGAAAGAAAAGAGGAAACCGTTGAAATTCGATGTATGAAGAAGAAGTCTGAGCGCCAGGTCGTGGTCGATTCTAAGAAATGAAAATGTCCCAACGTATGTGTACGTTTCAAGAATAAATTTACGATTCATCCGTATACTTGGACGGTGCGACATTGAAAGTGGATTGGAAAAGCTCAGATATGAAGAAAACAAATAAAAATAGAGAAGATGACGAAGGAGAAGAAGAATGATTGCACGGAATATCTGTTATTCCGCATCGCCAATTATCTAATGTCGGACCATCTAAAAAATCTTTCACATTATATTTCAATGATATGTTTGATCGTTTTAATATGTTATTGTGAAATTTTATTCTCTAGTATGCAAAACGAGGAAGAAATAAAATTCGGACGACATTTTATATATTTACATGAAACAACAGGAATATGGCAACAATACGACAATGCAAGTAGCATACACATGTGTGTATATTCCTCGATTTACATTGGCTTCTTCGAAAGGTGGCAGATTTCACTATACATAAAAATATACCATGGTAAATATTTCATTCCCTGTCGCTTGGTTATTCTCTTCCAACAAAGTAACACAAAACGGCAGAGTACAAAACACTGCATTACGATATTTCACTTTTCAACTACTTCCAATTACTTTCAATAAATGACAATTTTAACTTGAAAAAAATAAGAATAACAAGGGATTTTTAGCATTATTATCCATAACGATATACTTATTGTAAGTGAAGTTAAGGAACATTGGTGGAACAGAGGCAAATCCTCTTTCGCCTGTGCCATCGTCATCGTTTGCAATAATGAAGGTCCTCATGAACCAGAATCGTTGGCGTCCAGTTCCATCCAATTTATACAGCTATATACTATACACGACTGAGTATTCAGAAGAATTCTTACATATAACGGGGGAGGAGGAGGGGCGCAAATGCAACGAACATCAGTATACCAGTTGGCTCGTAAAGCTTTTATGTGAATCGCATAAAAGTTGGTGAAAGCGCCACTTGGCCAGACGTTGGCGTTACCTCCAATTCATCTTTTCTACAAGAACCAACTCATCCACCCATCACCGTCGTCGTCGTCGTCGTCGTCGTCGCCATCATCATCAAGTCACGACATAGTTTTTAATATTCCAACTCAGCGCATCGTCAAGTGCCTTTTTTTACTCTCAAGTTTTTATAAATAAAACTTAAATTGACAAATCATTATAACGAATAAAAAATAAAGAAAAATATAAAAATATATTTAAAATGATACTTTGAATATTTCGAATTATAACTGCTAACAATTATTGCGGCAAACTCACAAATTTTATTTCTTCTCCTGTAAATAATATATATATATATATATATATATATCGTTGTATCACTTATATCATCGTTCTCGACATTGTCGATCGAATCGTTTTATTCGATATAACGCGACAAATAATTTTATAAAATGTCATTTATTACCAGCCATGTCTTGATCATTATTCGCCGGAATAAAATACATTCATACGATGTGTACACCAATAGCAATTGTATTCAAATCGATTTCCAATCGTTTAAAATGCATATAACCGAAAACTCACTCGCACTACAGTATTCCTTCTCTCTCTCTCTCTCACACACACACACACACACTCTGATAGTATTTATGGTAGGTGTCACCACACCAATGATTATTCAATAGCATACAATTAGTCACCTGACACTCGTGTGGCAAAATGCATATCCAGCTCTTTCTCTACGTCATTCTATTTATCGTTGTATTTCTCTCTCGCGCCATTTTCCACATATATATATACATATATATATCATTTCTTTCCCCATTCGCGAGACTGATGCGCGGCCCAACCAAATTAACGACTGTAAAAATAAACCAAACCTATATACACACACACACACAATTCAAACAAAATAGTACAAGCACACTATATCTTTTCCTTTTTTTTTCATATATTTTTATTCGCGTTTTTTTTATTTTCACCTTCTTACACATGAATATTCGTTTTCATCAGTCGAAACGACAGAATAGAACTCGAATATATATATATATATATATTTGTTTCATTTCATTTTTTCATGTTCTCATATACATAAATATACAGATATATACATAAATGAAGTGGAGAGGTAAAAAAAAAATTAAAAAAAAAAAAAATGAATCAAGTGAAAAGAAAAAATCGTACGGGTGGGGCGGTAAGCCGAGAGACAAGTAAAATGGGTGAAAGAAAAACGGTGTTTTCACCGGTAAACACGTCATACCAACCCATTCACTCTCTTTCTCTCACTCTCGCATCCCCCTCTCCATTTCCCTTTTCATTTCTTTATTTCAATGTTATAGCATTGGTGCTTTACTATACACTACCGCATTCGCGTGTGCTTCAATATATACAGAACATTCGCAATGTAATTTCTCATTCGTCTGTACTGAGAGACGCGCACGAACCTTTTACATATATATACGTTGTACTCGAAACGAAAACCCACTCTGAACTTCGCTTACACACACACACACACATATATATATATATATATGTATGTATATATATATATAAATGAAGAGCATTCTCATTGCGCGAAAGAGTTTTTTAACGTTATTCAAACCTCTTCTTTCACTCTATTCTCGTCTTTATATTTTTGGTCTCCTACAGCCACGCAATCATTCTCCATCGGTTTTCACAGTTTTTTTTTTGTTTTTTTTTTTTCCCCCGCTATTTCTCTACTTATTTTCGCCATTCTTTCATTGCCATACTCAACAACGACGTCGACGACGTGCGTCTCTCTACCACCCCTTATTCATCCCTCGAAAAATCCAACCTTATTCCATAAAACTGTGTTTGCCGCTGCCACAACAGCGTCCCACCACTGCTCAATACTTCGCTCTGGTGCTATGTACGAAACAATGAAAGCTTTCAGCATTTGAAAAAAAAAAAAGAAATTGAAAACAGAGAGAGGTGAGTGGAAGGGGTATAGAGATTGAGAGAAAACGTGTAGTATTATATAAATGGACTTTTATTTATTTTTTTTTCCCTATTTCTGTTTGAGTTTTGTTGGCTGAAGAAAAAGAGATTTTTATATGTTTAAATGGGAATGTAATGCTCTATACAATGTTGTATTTCTTTTCTTTTTTTTTTTTTTTTTTTTTTCGTCAGACATGATATGCCTGGTTGAACTGTTATCCTCTCATCGTGAGGTTATATCAAGTGTGTATATTAGTTTAAAATAAGAGTAGACTGTAGATGTGAGCAATGCGGAGCAAAAAAAAAAATTTACTCTGCAAACATAAACAGAGAAAAATTAAGTAAAAATATCTATAACAGTTCAAATTGTTCATGTATACATATATATATATATATATATACACGACTTTTAAAAGATATATTAAAGTCTTTGAAGGATGAGATTCTATCCTAATCACACACACACATACATATACACAAATGAAAAATGAATGCACACATTTATTTTATAAATTAAAATAATTTGTTATTTCGCTTTTACGAAATCTTCTTTCTTTTTTTTTTCTTCTTCCATTCTTTTCATTTCGATTGTTTTATTTTATTCACATTTTTTTATTTCATCATCTCCTTCCTCGTCTCTCTCTTCGTCGTCTCCTCATTCCTTCTCTCTATTTATATAGCTTGCGGCGCGCGTTCTCATCGCACGAATAGATATAAGTAATTACTAATTAAGCAGCCCAGGTATAGAGCGTGGAAAACGATGAACTGCCCCCGGGGGCCCAGGCATATATGCGTCTTCTTTCTCTATCTATCCAACTACACAACAACCACCATCGCCAGTTTGCTCGCCGTGAACGCGTGTCATCGACCCCCACGTGAGCGGGTGCGCGCGGGCGTCATGCCTTCTGAAAGGAAAGAAAATAAATAAACCACAACAAAATAATAATACATTTATATATATATATATATATATAT